>JAWQFJ010029607.1:10000-16146 GCA_034096865.1 Theodoxus fluviatilis | reverse complement strand
GTACATGGACTCTCTCTCTCTCTCTCTCTCTCTCTCTCTCTCTCTCTCTCTCTCTCTCTCTCTCTCTCTCTCTCTCCTCTCCTCTCCTCTCCTCTCCTCTCCTCTCCTCTTCTCTTCTCTTCTCTTCTCTTCTCTTCTCTTCTCTTCTCTTCTCTTCTCTTCCCTTCTCTTCTCTCTTCCCTTCTTCCCTTCTTCTCTTCTCTCTCTTTCTCTTTCTCTTTCTCTCTCTCTCTCTCTCTCTCTCTCGCCACCGAGGCAAGTTGTGTTTTGTCTAAGCTCTCGTTTGATAACCGTACTGTTGGAATGACCGAGTACAGGAACACCATGATTGATGAGATTCTGCCTACCATCGTCATGAATGCGGTGAGTGCACTTTCGAGAACGCATAATTTGAAATATTGACATATTGGTGCAGAATTAGGTAGTACAACTATTACCTCGAAATGGATGAGTCCATCCGCAAGAGAGGGGCGCAGCGCGCGTCCACACAGTGACTACAGCGCCAGGATCAAGAAATCTCCGTCAAAGAAAGCAAGAGATTTCCAGAGACACCAAGAATACCGTAGCAGACGTGATGGAAGTTTGCAAGGGAAAGAAGCTGCAGAGGTCCTCTCCATGTCATCGCTTAGTGTGCAATCTCCCCCTGAATACCTGACAACCCCTACCTCTCCAAAGATGGAACGTTCAAAGATGCAGTGTGTCAGTGACCGACACGCAAGTGTGTCCTTCACATCACCTAAATTTCATGCGTTTCCTGCGACTCCAGGAATGATGCACGAGGTTGTGGTAAAAAGCGTGCCAATATCTGAAACGCGTGCTCAACAATCGTCCCCAGAGAAAGCTCCTGACAACCGTGCTGATGACTCTCCGGTAACCAGCCCACCAGGTAACCAACGAGGCCACGATAAGGTCGTGCAGTGCGCCTTTGATGGCGCAATGCACGTCGCTCCCATGAACGCTTTCGAGGTTATTCAGTACCTCAAGAGAGGACTCGACCAACCGCAAGACATGTGTGCATGGTGTGACGGGTGTGCCTAACCCCTCACTACTTGGATACCGTGCTCTGCTTGTTCAAGAGCAGCATACTGTGAGGATTGTTATCCAAGAACTGACCACCCGAAAGACCAGAGGAGCACTAAGTGAACACGGACTGTCAGATGACTGGCAGTAAGAAAGGAATTTTTCATGAATATGTCATTCGAGCATTCCAGTTGTTTTTGCTGTAGATTTGTTGTGGACCGTGATGTACTCTTTCGTTTGCTTTCTTAACGATGCTATGCCAACAGCAAACAAAGACTCTCAAACCCATGATGTTGTTTGCAACTAATGATGCCAACGATCGTAGCTTTTTTTGTTCTTTTCGTGTGTTTCTGTTAGTTGATATTTTCTCTGGTTAGGGGCTTGCAGAATGGTTAGAAACTCGGCTGAGCAGATTGTTGGCAATGATTTCGCCCTGTCACTTCGATATTGATTATCGATCCGTATACGGAGTACGTGCTGATGGTTTCATCCGCCCGAGAACATGTGGTAGTGCCATTGTCTAGGGATCCGGGCAAGACTGCAAGTAGTGGAACTAAACCTACATAAAGTTGTATGGCAGTTGTTTTCTTTCCCTTGTTTATTTGTTGTTTTGTTAATTAGTTTGGGGTGGGTGGGTGTTGAAGGTGGGGTGGGGTTGATGCTGTGCAGCCTGTTTGCTTAACAGTGTGATTTTTGTTAGACTTTTTGTCATGTATAGCATTGTGTAAACTGCTTCGTTCATGGACCAATTGCCAAACGAATAAAGTGATAGTCTCTCTCTCTCTCTCTCTCTCTCTCTCTCTCTCTCTCTCTCTCTCTCTCTCTCTCTCCTAGACATTGGTTCCCCTCTCTCCTCCCTCTATCATGTACCCTGTGTCTCAGATGCCCAAGTTATATAGGTTGTAAGACCAGCCTACTATGTAGCATATCAGCCCGGGAGGGTTGCAGAGCGGCCTTTCCTATCGTTTGTTTACTGGTCTTGACATGTGACCTCGGACAGTTCCCTCCTGTCGTTCTTGTGCGCCATGCCTAAATTGTTAGATACAAGAGACAAATTTGATGCTTTCTTTAAATTAAGACATCTGATTGCAATGGTGCAATATTCATTCGGTTGACTTTGTTATGCCTGATGAGGCAACACTTGGTGTGAATAATTTCGAGTAAGTATAAGGCAGCAATAAGCCTTTTCTATCATTAGGAAAAACAACCCAGAGACAGGCTGAGATTGTGACCACCGATTCCAAGCCTGGCTGCTTTGAGGTCCGTGCATTTATTTGATAAGGAGGTCGAGAGAGACCCCATCCCATATGGGGGAGAGACAGACACTGCTACCACGGTCGTGGGTTTGGTCCAGGCCATTATCATCAGGCCTCGGACCAGCCAGGAGCTCCTATACCCAAGGGTAACAATGAAGTTTTGGAAAGGAGCAGCGATTTTGTCTCATGCCTGCGCCCTTGTACCATCAAGCCTTGCCTCCATCCTCATCACATTAAATATGTATTTTGTTGGGTTAATGGGGAAGAAGAAATATTTTGAATCATTCACTTGATAGCACTTCACTCCAGATCTGATTTACACAAGAACGGGAAAATTGGATCTACTGTAAAAGTCTCATTGTGTTTTTTATGTCTTCGATGCATGTAGAATGAAATAAAACTCGTTCTTTAAATACATGGTGATTGTTTACGAGCCCACTTCAGTTCTACATTGTAAACATGACGAGAGGTTGAAGAAGCTCCTTTTCGAACGATTATTTGGGTTTGTGGCACGTCATAGACGTTAAACCTACATTCAGTCACACAGAGGGGAAGGTGCAGCATAGATGTTCACCTTATACATGCATACTCATTCACACAAACACGGGAGAACAACACATAGTACCGACACAGGGTAGCCGTAGATTGGGAAATAGCAAGAAAGAATCCAGATTTCTCCCGTCCCAGGGATTGAACCACGGTACTGAGCCTCGTACATAACCAAACGTCAAAGCTTGCTCACTTCAATTCCTCATATCATCAGAAGATTTAATATTCTGACCATTTTAAACCAAGCGGTTTTACACCACTAGTCAGATGTAACAGCTATTGTCTTGCCTGAGGTTCCTGGAACTTTCTGTGCTTGTCCCTCGCGGTGCTACGGTTGTGTGTTTTGCCCCATGCCAATGTTTCCATAATTGTTCTCCCCAGACACGGCACCTGTCCACATCAGAGAGGGCGAGCAGCTAGCGGGGACCACGACGCGGGTGCACAACCTGGTCTTCAACATTACCAGCATCTCTGCAGGGGAGGTCGTCGACTATGCGCAGCTGCGTCTGTACAAGCTGGTGCAGCAGGACCGCAACACCTACGCGGGCGTGGACCGCAAGGTCTATGTGCTGGAAGTGCTGGGTAGCGAGCTGCCCGAGAGCCAAAAGTACCGTCTCATCGCCACTAGGCACATCTACGGCCACCAGAGCGGCTGGGAATCCTTTGATGTCACCTCGGCCGTGAGGCACTGGCTCTCCAACCCGGAGTGCACACAGATCCTCGAGGTCCGCATCGAGAGCCTGCTCCAGGTGGAGACGCAGGGAGACATGGACATTGACGTCAACCCTGATCACAAGAACGAGCCCCTCCTAGTGGTCTTCTCCAACGACCTCAGCAAGAACCACCTGCACCAGCAGGAGCTGAGAGAACTTGAGGCTCACGAGCCGTCCTCGGACGTGTCGGACGACGAGGAGGATGCATATGGGGAGGAAGGAGAGGATGAGGAGAATATGGTGGAATTGGGACAGCAGTTCAACTCGACAGCTGTCAAGAGTCGACTGGACGTCAGGACCAATTCGACGTATAATGTGCTGTCCAGGAGCAGACGGTCTTATCACAAGAAACGAAGGGGCATCTGTCGACGGTATCCAATGTATGTGAGCTTTGAGGACATCAACTGGCACAAATGGATCATCGCACCCGCTGGGTATCAGGTGAGCGCGCGTTCCCTCACTAATGTGCCTGATTGTTTGCTGTGTCATGTTCTTTCTGTTACGTCAAAATCTTGCTAGTTTGACGACTTTTGTTTCGTTTTTGCTTAACGCTGACACAATGCCACATTGTTTGAAATCCGATGAGGGGCGCAGCTGTTAAGTTTTCAAATATCGGAGTTTCAATCGGGTTTAGCTTTGAAGTAATTGATTATTTTCTAGTTGAAAGCATGAAGACTTCATGAAAATGAACGTTATGGAGCACCATGATCACACAAGAACACTGCCACAACGTAGGAGGACCCTGGTGGTTACATATACACGACAGTTCGTGAGTTGGGCTTTTGGTCGAATCCAGGTTTCTGTCTTCATTATTCAAGTAGGCGCACATGTTTTTCTGAAGTTGTCATGGATAAGGGTCAGTATGATAACAGGTCCGCAAGCACTCATAATTCCCCTAGGAGTAAAACTCTATAGTCAACGTCAGGAAATCTTATTATGAATCTCCTTCTGGGTTCGGGGTTAGAATAGACCCACCTACACGATTAAAAAAAGGCGAATGATGAGAAATATTGAGACTTGAATTGTCCTTACTCTAACCAGCTTTCATGATTTTCGTGGTGACTGACCTTGCATAGCATATACAGATTGATGTACTGTAAAATTTCATCCGTCCATCACTCTCCCGTCATGAAATCGTGCATGCGTGGGCGCGTTCGTGCGTTTGCGTCGTGTGCATGCACACTCGAGTGTATGTGTAATTTGCATGTGAGCGTCGACTGTAGAAGGGGTGTCAAGTTCCACGCAGACTTGTTATCTGGTAGGTGCTGGTGCTAGCATGACAGCTGACAATAGAAACTGAAGCTTGACTTAACACATCCGAACTTCCAGGTGGATCAAGAATATATATTCTTTGCGATTTCAGCGCATACATGGCAACATCTCTCTGGACCAGAGAAACCGGCCACTACATCATCGCAATGAAGCAAAATTTGCAGAAATTGGGAATAATTTAACTCTAGGTTGACCACGTTACAGGAAAAGCCCATAATGAGAAATATGGGTCGTGGAATCAGACGATACGATGTGACATTCAAATTTGGGATGAATAGATTCCACAAGGTCCTTTCGGTTTTGGAAAAGACTTTGTTTCTTCCCCAACCAAAGATGCCTTTACAAGTAAATGGGACACACAGTTTATTTCTATCAGGAAGCCCTTATTCTGGGTTTCCATCCCACACATAGTCTTGACTTCCTTGGAATCTCGGCAGCAGAGGGGCCATGTAACCTGGAGGAAGTCCAGAGTGGCTTCCTATCGGCTTCCTGCTGGTTAATCGAGGCAGACGCCCTGTCCAGATATTCGTAAAGCTCCACAAATAGCTCCATGCACGTGTTCCAACTCGCTGCTATCACAGAGAGGAGGAGGCAACAATGCAACGACGTCTACTTTCCACCGTCCTTCATCCTTTACCCGCCATCTTGATAGTGCTCACGGAATCCGACGCTAATGTTATCGCCCACGATTATTTGATTCGATAGGATCCAGAGTTCTGTTGTAATTTCGACAGAAATATATTTGCGCTTCCGGTGTAGGAAAACGTGAGTCATATTTTTTTCGATTGGCACGGCTGTTTTATGTCGACATAAATTTCCTTCCCACTCGCGGGTTTGCACTCTCCAGAACGTCACTTCTCCACGCGGAAGATGAGTTTTCTGGCGAATTATTCATGGATATTGCTTGTGAAGACAAGGAAAAACCATCAATATCACGGAAATGCACATGGCAGGAGAATGCCATCATAGTTTAATGGCGGATGTTCATGGACGTGACACGATATTTCGCGGGGGCATGACTCATACTGCTTGTTTGAAATGCACGTATACTGTGCCATGGAGACAAGGGCTCATTCTCTACGTGAAATGATTTGAAAAGAGTTTACCAAATCACATAGGACAGAGATGCCAACGGGTGCTGATAAAAACCATAATATCATACATAGTTCTACATCTCTCGCTCAAAATAATCTATTTCTGGCCTGAAATGTGTACGTGTCTGTCACAATGACTGAGACATCCAGATGTCATTGTATCTTGTGTAACGGAATGAACCTTTCTGCCACTGGTGATAAATGTCCTCTTAGTTGAACTCATAAAACATGTAATGTTGTGT
>JAWQFJ010029607.1:0-5000 GCA_034096865.1 Theodoxus fluviatilis | reverse complement strand
CTTAAGTTTTTGATATGTATATTTAATGAATGGTTTCCTTTGAGTGTATTTATCCAAGTGGTGGACCAGTAATCAAACTGTACAGAAGACATACTTTGTGGTTATTTCATGGCGCGACATACCGTCTAATAAGGGTTATCGTATTTACAAAAGGGGTTTTAAAAACGTTAAAGTGAAGAGCAAATGACGAGGCGTCGCAGTCATCTCAGATGGAAAAGGAACTGCATGGAACACTCTCCACAATGTGTATCTCAAGGCTACAACACATTCATGCAACAGGTCACTGAATGCCAGGAGTACAGAAGGGTAAAACAAACAATTTCCCATCATGCCCAAAGCAGTGAAAATGTTGCGTAAACAAAGAAACCTCCATATTATTTTCTCAGAAGCTCACTGACACTGCGATTTGGTGGAAAAGCTCACTTCTGCAACGCATTTCATCTTCTATTCTGATCAGTCATAGCCGTAGCCTAATCCTGCTAAAACAGAGGCATGCTTGCTCTTAACTTTCAAGGATTAACAATTTATCTTCGTAATCGTTTGTTCGCGGATACGAACCTGTGACTCTTCAGGAATGGTTTGACACAGCAGAGATTAAGCAGCATTAAAGCAAGCAAACGTGGTAATAATCTTGCCGGACGTTTATTTCCGCATGCTCACAGCTACGCTTTGATAATATCATCACGCATCTTCTTTCATATGTCAGAACTGAGCTACGTGGATCAATATTCTTTATTATGCGTGTTAATGACATTTTACTGAAGCCTGCCATGCCAAGAGGCTGCCAGATGTGCATGACTCGATTTTCTATTGTGTGATATGAAAAATGTCAGCAACATTCGCGATATATCATTTATTAAGCTAATACTGCTTGTTTGACATCACACTTCGACAGCAATTTTATAGTTATAAATATTTACATACATACACGGGTCTGTAGTTGATTTTTTTTTACATATGCATGTCCCGCCGATCGTCGCGTACCCACACACCCACAACTTAGAATTAAACTCAATTGCCCAGATGCAGCAAACATATCTAGTACTATCCTCGCGTTTACATGCAATTACAAAACATGTATTTTTTAACTCACGTGCATTGATGGATCATAGCAAAGTTTCAATTTAAATGGATTTTATTCTTGTCAACACCACAATCACCGCCACAATGACTGCCACAATGACTGCCACAATGACTGCCACAATGACTGCTACAATGGCTGCCACAATGGCTGCCACAATGACTGCCACAATGACTGCCACAATGACTGCCACAATGACTGCCACAATGGCTGCCACAATGAATGCCACAATGACTGCCACAATGACTGCCACAATGAATGCCACAATGACTGCCACAATGAATGCCACAATGGCTGCCACAATGAATGCCACAATGACTGCCACAATGACTGCCACAATGACTGCCACAATGACTGCCACAATGACTGCCACAATGACTGCCACAATGACTGCCACAATGACCGCCACAATGGCTACCACAATGACTGCCAAAATGACTGCCACAATGACTGCCACAATGAATGCCACAATGACTGCCACAATGACTGCCACAATGAATGCCACAATGACTGCCACAATGAATGGCACAATGGCTGCCACAATGAATGCCACAATGGCTGCCACAATGACTGCCACAATGACTGCCACAATGACTGCCACAATGAATGCCACAATGGCTGCCACAATGACTGCCACAATGACTGCCACAATGACTGCCACAATGAATGCCACAATGACTGCCACAATGGCTACCACAATGACTGCCACAATGACTGCCACAATGACTGCCACAATGACTGCCACAATGACTGCCACAATGACTGCCACAATGGCCGCCACAATGGCTGCCACAATGACTGCCACAATGG
The DNA here is from genome assembly GCA_034096865.1 of Theodoxus fluviatilis. NCBI lineage: Eukaryota > Metazoa > Mollusca > Gastropoda > Cycloneritida > Neritidae > Theodoxus > Theodoxus fluviatilis. The sequence continues at coordinate 3,109 of JAWQFJ010029607.1, read as the reverse complement.
CTGCCACAATGACTGCCACAATGACTGCCACACTGGCTGCCACAATGACTGCCACAATGACTGCCACAATGAATGCCACAATGGCTGCCACAATGACTGCCACAATGACTGCCACAATGACTGCCACAATGACTGCCACAATGACTGCCACAATGACTGCCACAATGACTGCCACAATGACTGCCACAATGACTGCCACAATGACTGCCACAATGACCGCCACAATGGCTGCCACAATGACTGCCACAATGGCCGCCACAATGACTGCCATAATGACTGCCACAATGACTGCCACAATGAATGCCACAATGACTGCCACAATGGCTGCCACAATGAATGCCACAATGACTGCCACAATGACTGCCACAATGACTGCCACAATGACTGCCACAATGGCTGCCACAATGACTGCCACAATGACTGCCACAATGACTGCCACAATGACTGCCACAATGAATGCCACAATGACTGCCACAATGACTGCCACACTGGCCGCCACAATGGCTGCCACAATGACTGCCACAATGACTGCCACAATGACTGCCACAATGACTGCCACACTGGCTGCCACAATGACTGCCACAATGACTGCCACAATGAATGCCACAATGGCTGCCACAATGACTGCCACAATGACTGCCACAATGACTGCCACAATGACTGCCACAATGAATGCCACAATGACTGCCACAATGACTGCCACAATGACTGCCACAATGACTGCCACAATGACCGCCACAATGGCTGCCACAATGACTGCCACAATGGCCGCCACAATGACTGCCACAATGACTGCCACAATGAATGCCACAATGAATGCCACAATGAATGCCACAATGACTGCCACAATGACTGCCACAATGACTGCCACAATGACTGCCACAATGACTGCCACAATGGCTGCCACAATGAATGCCACAAATACCTTCGTTACAATCACTGGTGACGACGGAAACAACGAGAACTACGACGACGAAGCTACAACAAAACAATACTACTTTATTTGTACATAACATGGATATACAGTTGGTGAAACCACGGCTCAAATATCTTCATACACGCACAAACATCATATTTAAAACAGAAGAAAACAGGAGAAGTGTATCACATGATGACACGAGGTCTATATATCGTATATACAGAACTACATTTTGTGCACAAAACGGCACTAAAAAATAACATATGTAACGTAAACAGAAACATTTATATAAAAAACAACTGTCCTTATGGCAGAAATGGCATGTGCTCTAATCATTCACAGATGGTTTGATGACGTAGGTTTAATGCAGTAGGTGTTTTGAATCGTATCGAATACAGTCTGCCTTTTTTCCACGTAGAGATGGCATTGGCTGTCAAGAGATAAGGGAGATGGAACCATCAACAATGTCAACGACAACCACAACAATTATAACAACGGAAAAGCAAGCATGATAGCAATAAGACCACCACCACCTACCACATTACCGACACCAACACAAACACCACCACGCCACCTACATATATTAATATGGCAACGTTCTCGGCAACAGAAATACCATCAACAAAAACAGTAGTAGAAGCCAAACAGTGTAAACACACATCTACAGAAGACCTCAGACATGAGACATGGGTCAAATTACGAATTCCCAGTGCACCAATAAAAGAGGTACTCAATGGAATGCCCGACTGCCAACAGGGAACACAGCTCATGCAACAAGGCTAGGGGGCGCTATCAGGCTGGGTGGAGTTTGCCCGACTTCTTCACGGTCATGGCTCGCCTGGCGCCGCTCAGCGGACGACCCCGGTGTCGGCTTCCGGTCTGGCGAGGTGGTGTGGCAGTTATCTCCCTTGATAGCTGGCGCGCCATGGCTATGGTCTAGTCGTGCACGTGGCCAATGACGCAGCTGGGTTCTGCTCACAGTGAATTGAGCGTTAATTCTTTAGACTCTCGCACCAGAAAGGTACAGACACCATTGTTTTTCCTCGTACATTCAAGGGGAAATTACCCTTGTAATTACTACATCAACTGTATATTACATGTCTCAGCGTTTCACGAGTCTTTTCACATGATTAATTAACGAATAACAAAGAAACTCATGTACAAATGTTCAATGTGTTCTTACAGCATTTTTGTACTTAAAACATTGCTGAATTAAAGATCTGAGTTGCAATTATTGTGGCTTTGAGCATTATATTCCTTCTATTAAAGTATTTTACACGAACACATCTTATAAGCTGTTTAGAACCTATATATTATTACGCGCATTCTCCATTAATCGATTGTAATCATGACGTGGGACAATCGCTTTTCACTGTAGATGGAAACTGGCAGGTGAAGTAGTCCTGCTATTGATCCTTCGAAATTGTCGATTGATCCTGTGGTGATCGCTCACATTTTAGGTCGACTTGCGGCAGACGGGCAGACTTTTGCCAGCCTTTAACTACGCCTGCTGGACTGCAGCCTTTAACTACGCCTGCTGGACCGTCGGTGCTGTTGCCTGTCATGAGAGAAAATTTCGCTACTTCTGTTCTGCACCCGTTGAATATCAAACCCAGAACAGGATTCCTGGCTTGGTTCGAAGGAACGAGGATTTACCATGCAGCAATCTGTTAATCCTGTAGATACATACGTATAGCTTCAAACGAGGCCTCAAGCTGATTTACGAGGAACATCCGTGAGATTCGGAAATTTGCTGCTGTTAACTGCATGGACAAAATCTAGAGGTCAAGTATCCAAAGCAGAAGTCATGACAGCTTTATGCTGAATTAAAAAAACACCTAAATTAACTATTGTTGCCCACTCCACAACGTGTGTGTTGCAGTTACCTTGAGCCAACTTACCATAATAATTCTTTGTAACAGGTAGCGATCGCATTTTGGGGGATTATTTATGTTTCTTATTTTGTTTGCTTTGTGGTTGTTGTTTATGTTGTTGTTGTTGTTGTTGTTGATGATGTTGTCTTTGTTGAGTTTCTGTACTGCATTCGTAAATTCATTCATTGGGTTTGCCTTGCATTGCAAACTACAACTATCAATGTGGTCATTTACACGTATTTTCAAAACAAGAAATATTATATTGCGTTCGATTTTCTGGGTTAATGTGACCCGGACGATACATTATATATGGAAT
>JAWQFJ010029606.1:0-22675 GCA_034096865.1 Theodoxus fluviatilis | reverse complement strand
ACTCCCCCCTCGGACTCCAGCGGCTAGTGTCCAAAAAATCCCAGACTGCAAGAGATGGAGAGATAGCTTTTTTTTTTCCGATGCCCACCCCGCTCCTCTCTCTTCCGTTTCCTAGTTTCAGAAAGACAGTGTTTACTCATAAAATGATCTTATTTCGAAATAAGATCAGTTTTTGAGAGTCTTGATGATCAACTGTTTTATGCTTTTAGTTTTTGTAGGTGGCGCTGATGTCAGTTGAATGTCATGAATATTTTCTGGTAACAATTACAGAGAAGCTGAGTATAGCATCCATTACGATGTGTTGTGTGAATGAAACACAAATTGGTTTTGAAATAAAACATTTTCCTTCATTTTTCACAGGCCTTCCTCCTAAGGGCAGCCCAGGGAGAGGAGGAGAGTTTGAAGATGATCTTTTTGGTAAGTCAGCATGATGTATGTGGATTCATTCCTTGAGTGTTGAGACAGCAGCGGGAAATATTATTTTATCTTTTTTTAAAGCCCAGTTTCCATCAACTTTTGACCACAAATGCTTAATATGATGCCGATCCAGATTTTGCAATAATCCCCATCTCTGACCACTCATCTCCTCTTCCTCAAAGTAATCATGCCCATTGCCACCTAGAAATGTGTTTATTCATCATTAATTAACAGAGGTGTGGTTTTGTTTGTGATGGAGCTAGTGACTTTAGAATGGACTTTACTCAGTAACCTTGTCATGAACTTTCAACAGCCGTTTTCTCAGTGTTCCGTTTTTCACACTTATTACTTCAAGATCTCGACCTCTAATTACCATATCTTTATAATTTTTGGGAAATCTTATAAAGATGGGTTATAGTTCAAAGCCACAGAGAGAATTTGCAGTAAAAAAGGCATTTATATCAACTTAGGACTCACTGACTGATCATTTCCATTTGTTAAAAAAAAAAGTTAAACAGTCTACATGAAAAGTGTTCCTGTGCAAAGTCTTCAGATGTAACTTTCAAGTTTTCTCGCCGTCACTTTAGTTTCCATGTGCAGAAGTTTCACCAACGACAGTCTTCCATGTGTGTCTCTTGCTGGAGCCTCAGAATAAGTTCACCAAAAAGAAGAAATGTTGGTATATTTAAAATGTAAATCATGGTTACCATGGCAACAACTTCCTTGATTTCTATATTCTTGACATATTTCATAATCATTTGAGGGGTACCTGCTGTTGAACGTAACAAACAAGTGTTTTTAGTGAAGTCCTCTGTTCCCATATGTCATGGTCACTCCAGGTTTTGTGCCAGAGGAATGTTCTTGATGCAGCCGCAAGTCTCCCAGCAGTTAAAGATTCAAAAGGAAAAAAAAAACCACAATTATATCACATAACAAAATTTTGATTGTAAAAAATCTGCCCCCCAAGAAATTCTTCTCCAAGAATATGTATATATTAAAACAGGTAAAATGTCACATCACCTGACGACGCAGCGAGGATCTTATAGAAGAACGTCTTTAACATTCCTGATGTGTTCGAGACGAAAACATAGCCTCCGTGTTATGCTGCTTATCAAACGAACTAAAAGTAGTAGCTGCTGGCTGCTGCTGCATCTTGTTTTGATTCACTCAAGATTTGTTATAAATTTGCAGTTTTAATAAATCTACTCAAGAATTGTGATTTTGTCAATTGTCGGTGTCACAGAACTGTCAGTCCATTGGCAATGATTTGCTTTCATTTCCTAACTCGACATGTATGGATGCATCTTATATATCAGACATGGGACTGATCCGTATTTATACTGATTTCCGTATGTTTTAACAGTCAATGGGTCATTTCTGAGATCGACGCAAATCCGAAGAGAAAATTGGGGGGGTGGGGGTAGGGTGAACTTTGGTGCCTTCGCAAGTTCGGTTGTCAGGTCGTTCCGTCATATTTCACGAAGTACTGCGACGTCATTAATCCAAACTTTGCGCTCGTTTTGATTGGTCATGATCATTGCCGATCTTTGCCGAAGCTGAAAATACTCGTTTTCGGATTCTCCGAGCGCTTGTGCAGTTGTGAAGTCGAAGCAGTCAAAATGGCGATTTACTCCTAATGTTGACGGAAAATGAAAGTGTTGAGTCCGCGAATATCGACAAGGTTGACAGTGTGAAAAACAAATGGAAAGCGCAATGGCTGTCGGAGAGAGTTGTAGTGAAATACAAGGGCAAGGAGAGATCCCAGCTGATCGGCGATTCCATCGCAAAAATCGACGTGCCTGGAGAAGCCATTTGCAAGTGGTGCGAGAAAGGAATCATCAATTACGTGACAAATGGAAAGTCTGCGTTGGTAAAGCATCTCATTACCAACAAACACGCACTGAAATTGGATTTGCATCGAACAACGCCGTCTGTGGACCCAAAGATTCGGCAGCCACTGGAACTCCCTGGAGATCAACCCGTGTTGTACCTCACCATGCTACGGTTCCAGTTGATGGCCGAAGTCGTAGACCATCCCACATTGCTTTTGCTCGGAAATCATGGAGCCGCAAGGTAGCCTCTTCTTCTAAAAATAAGCTGCAGACTCCCACACCCTCCACATCAGCTGTGGTCAGTACTTCGAGACGGGAAACTGTACCTCCAGTCACTGCTAATGGTGTGTCTCCGGGGTATTGTATTCCCAAGGTGGCCTCTTCTTCCGCCATGAAGGTGGTGCAGACCCCCATCAACAAAAGATCGTCATCCGTGCCCGTGAGTGAAGCTAATGTGGTGCCGGCCCCAGCAAAGAAAAGGCAGGTTTCCAGTGGTGACCTAAGGGATTTCTTCAGCAAACTTCCCAGAGTTTCAATGAAATGAAGAATAAACCGGTATATATAAAACGTGCATCGGCGCTATCGGCGACTATACGCTCAGCGTCCCGCGTATGTATTGTTAATCGACTAGAAACTGTAATGATGTATGGCAGCATCAGTAATTAACAAGCCGACAAGATTTATTTTGACCATTGTTGAAGTTTTCCATGCATGCGTTACTGTTGCCTCTACAATACATAAAATACATACAGAAAATTCATAAAAGTGATTATTCATACAGAGGATAGAGTATAAAGTTCTATAAGTATAAGCTAGCCACTATGTTTCAACTTTAGCTGGGCCGATAGTCGCCGATAGCGCCGATGCACGTTTTATATAGACCCGAATAAACAGTCACAAAATGAACAGACTTTTCTATGTACAATTTTTTTATATTTGCACACCCAACACACAACTATTGATGGCAGAGATCAATCTAAAACAGACATGTGATTTTGGGTGAGTACTTAAAAAAATTTACTTTTTTTGTACTGTAGCTGTTTCAGTGAACAGCCTAGAAAGTTAATTTTCCTGCTCAGATCGCATCAGATTGCACCATTTGGCTTCCCCTATTAAAAACATTTTCCGGGGGGGCATGCCCCCGGACCCCTCTAGCTTGCTTGGCGCTTTGCGCCCAGTCGGTTCGGCGCTTCGCGCCTTCAGTTTCAGTATTTTTCACAATTCCCTTGTCCCATGTCTGATTTATAGATTAGATAAGAATTTCTTTCTATACTTCCTCCCTCCCCCCCTCTCTCTCTCTTTCCCTACATTTCTTCTGTCTTCTCTTTTTCCTTTGTTCCTTCCTTTCCTTCCTTCCTTTTCTTTCTTCCTTCTAATTTCCTTTCCATCTTGCATCATCCATTTGCTTCCTTCCTTTCCTCCTTCTTTCCTCTTTTTTCTTTCCTCTTTTTTCTTTCCTCTTTTTTCTTTCATCCTCCCTTTCCTTCCTACTCTGTCTTTACTTCTTCCTTTCTCTTTCTTCCTTTCTCTCTTTCTCTTCCTTCCTTTCCTCCTTTCCTTTTCTTTTCCTCCTTCTTTTCCTGTCTACCTTCTTTTCATTTCTTCTTTCCTTTTCCCTTCTCTTTCTTTCTTTTCCTCATTCTTTTTCTCTTTATTCCTTTCATCCTATTCCTTCCTTCCGTACTTTTTGTTTCAGTCATCCTTTCCTTCTGTCCTTTCCTTTCCTCCTTCCTTCTTTCCCCTCATTTCCTTTCCTCCTTCTTTTCCTCCTTCTTTTCCTCCTTCCTTCTATCTTTTCATTTCCTCCTTCTTTTCCTTCTGTCCTTTCCTTTCATCCTTTTTTCCCATCCTTTCCTTTCCTCCTTCCTTCTTTCCCTTCATTTCCATCCTTCTGTCCTTTCCTTTCATCCTTCTTTTTCTTCCTTTCCTTATTCCTTTTCTTCTATCCTTGTTCCCCTTCTTCCATTCTTTCTTTGTTTCCTTCCTCCCTTTCCTTCCTTCCTTCCTTCCTTCCTCCCTTTCCTTACTTGCCTCTTCTTTTTTTGTCTCCCCATGCTTCCCACTTTTTCTCCTTCATTTCTTTCCTCCCTCTTTTCTTTTCTCCCTCTTTTCTTATTCCTTCTTTCCTTCCTTCCTTCCTTCCTACCCTTTCCTCCCTCCCTTTCTTCATTCCTTTCTTGGAACCTTCCTACAAGGCACACTTTTCCCACACACCCCATCATGAGCTACGCTTTCTGTCCACAGCTGAGAGTGATTCCATCTTGCTGGAGTCCTCACCACAGTGAGGCACTGTACAGCAAGGAAGACAGACTTTTGGCGTCTGTCATGTCGTTGCCATAGAGACCTGATCAAGAATGGACTGTGTTCCAATACGACCCTCTCAATGAGTTCTCCAAGGAGGAGAAGTTTTGGACAGAGGCACAAGATGGGGACAGGACCTACTAGAGCATGCTATGCGGCCAGAACTGCTTGATGTGCATCTCATCAGCTGGAACCCTTGCTTGCTAGACTGATGGGATTGTCTTGAGGAGTTTGAGAGTGCCTGGTGCAGATCTGATGAGATGGAACCCTTGTTTGCTAGACTGATGGGATTGTCTTGAGGAGTTTGAGAGTGCCTGGTGCAGATCTGATGAGATGGAACCCTTGTTTGCTAGACTGATGGGATTGTCTTGAGGAGTTTGAGAGTGCCTGGTGCAGATCTGATGAGATGAAACTCTATGCTGTACTGCTGTTGCTTTCTTGCTTGCCTTCAGGTTTTGCATATTTTATTCGGGATGAAAGTGAAGGGGGATGTGTGTGTACATGTCTGTGTGTGTGTGTCTGTGTGTGTCTGTGTTTGTGTGTGTGTTTGTGTGTTTCTGTGTGTGTGTGTGTGTGTGTCTGTGTATGTGACTGTGTGTGCAATGATCGTTAGGCTGTATGTATTTGCATATGTGATAGTGGGGGATGGGGGGGGCTGTAGTAAATTTATCTTGATGTTGGTGCAAATCTAAAGGATGTAGTGGCTGGAAAATCTCTTCAGTGCCATTTATGACATTGTAGTCTAGAGTTTGACCTGACACAACCACACATACACTGAGGGTTAGGGAACTGTGCTGCATTGTCTGGTGGGCTAGCATCTCTGGAGGCTTGACTTTGACAGTGTCACACGGCAAATTTTAGGAGGCGGTGAAGAAGGGCCTTTAACCGCCTGGCGATAAGATACGCTAAATGGGGAAAGGGTTTTGGCCGAGGAAGGAAAGAATAACCTCACGTGGAGACACGGACTAGCGTGTAAAGAGAGTTCACCGCGCGCACGGACATAGGATGTTGCAGGAACTACGAGGGTTTGGTCCGAGCAAGTTGCTCGTGGGTGGCTCACGGGAGATTGGAGAAGGGGGTGGAGAAGAGAAAATCGAGACAGACAGAGGTAGAGAGCAGGAGAGAGTAGAAGGTTGGGGTTGGTTTCGAGGAGAGCCTGATCTTTGGAGTGTTAAAAGTCAGGTGACGCTGTGTGGACCACAGTGGAGATTTCTCGTGTTGAGAGTCTCGACCATCGAGAGTGTGTTTATCGGCTGTCTTGTCGGGGGAATGAGAGTTTCCGTGAGTAGAAATTGTCGTGGAGTCGGTGTGTTGATATAATGACTTCCGTGTTAACTAGGAAGTAAGCTAAAGTTGATACCTGTTGTGGTTGAAGAAGTTCTGTAAGGCATCATGTTTGTCCTCGGACCAGGGTGAAATTCCTATCCAATTTGTTCAAAGTTGGGATTGATGTGTTAGAATTATTTGTCTGCACGAGTTGAACCGTGAGTTAGGGTTGGTGTTGGTTGAGATTGATGTGATTAAAAAAATTTTGGAATTTGGAGTTGTAAAAATTTGCTGATTGATATTGATATACTGTGAGTATGGGGAAAAGTTAAAGTTGATACCTGTTGTGATTGAAGAGGTTCTGTAAGGCATTGTGGTTGTCCCCGGACCAGGTTGAAATTCCTATCCAATTTTGTTCAAAGTTTGGATTGATGTGTTAGAATTATTTGTCTGCACGAGTTGAACCGTGAGTTAGGGTTGGTGTTGGTTGGGATTGATGTGGTTAAAATTATTTTGGAAATTGGAGTTGTTAAAATTTGTTGATTGATATTGATATATTGTGAATATTGGAAAAGATTTTTGAATTTTGGTTTGGTGATTGTGTTGTAAATCGTTTGATGTGCGAAAAGCATTTCCGGTGTGTATCTGTACAATAGAGGTGATTCGTGTGGAACGTGTTTTTTTTGTCAACCTGTTAATTCTCAGTCGTGATTTTCAAGAGGTGGTTTTGGCTTTATGACAGGTGAATGGTGGTTGGTGTGGCGTTGGTCATGCTGTTGATTTGTGGTTTAGAAGATGTAGTTGAAATTGTCTGATTGTGACGGCTGGGTTTTCAGGGGAGTGGGGACCTGCGGTGATGTAGGGGAGTGATTGCTGTGATTGCAATTTACGGAGGTTGTTAATGCCGTGGTTGCAGGGTGACTGTTGACCTGAGGCGGATGTGGGGATAGATTGATGTAGTGCGAGTTCGGGCTTTGGAAGTTGTTGGTTTTGTTTTGTTTTGTTTTCATTATATGGTGTATATTCTGAGTGGGTGCTGGTTGTGGTTTGATGTTGGTGGTCTGCGGAGTACTTTATTGAGGTGTTGATCAGCCATGCTTATTGGCTGCGCCGAGGCCAACTAGTCTTTGTGTTGCTCTGTTGGGTTGGCAAATAAATTGTATTGGTTGTATTTCATTTCTTGTAGTGTGGTATCTTTTGATTGGATGTTGTATTTGTCTCTCTGGGAAAAAGTCCACAGTAGAAAGGGACCCGTGACAGAGAAAAAGTTTCATGGAGGTAAATCGCATGGTGTGTGATATCTGGCAACAATGATATTGTGTTCTCAAATTTCCAGGAAAATGCAGTCCATTTTCATATGCATAGGTGTCAGCATTGTACTTGGAGAACTCCTTGGTATTCATGATCAAACTGAGACATTGTAGTTATTATTATTTGTTTATCCAAGTATGAAATTATTTAAGCTGATTCTCACAATCAAACAAGACAGGCGATTGACACTAAATGGAGATGGGTGTTGATAACAAAACATCTAAGATTTGTATTTACTTGTTATTTGGTACATATTTGTATAATTGTTGGTTGATCATCTTTCGTGTATCCCCCTGTCTGTTGCGGGTTACAAGAATAGACCCACATGATCTGTAAGAGGCGAATAACTCTGGACATCATGACTTGATTTGCTCTCACTCTAAACTGTTCTAGTGATTTTCATGCTTAGTGGCCTTACATAGCCTACAAAGGCTGATACATGTAGGCCCTCAAACTCAATCCATCCATCCATTCATCCATCCATCCATCCATCCATCCATCCATTCATCCATCCATCCATCCATTCATCCATCCATCCCATCCATCCATCCATCCATCCACCCACCCATCTATCCCATCCATCCATCCACCCATCTATCCCATCCATCCATCCATCCATCCATCCACCCACCCATCTATCCCATCCATCCATCCATCAATCCATCCATCCACCTTCTGTGTACAGTGCTAATGGCTTGGTGTAGCTCATGCCTTCTCTATCCGAAGTGCGATGCCAAAGTCAAGCTCTCGCAGTTTGGTGGTGATTTGCAGGAAGGTAAAAGTACCTGCTTATGTGCTGCAACTTCCACCCACTGCCAGATGCTTACACTTTTCTCGTTCACCCTCTGGCCATCCTTCCTTTGGTTGTCTCTTGCTTCAAGGATGACCAGTTCCGCCCCCATCCCTATTGGTCCTCTGATGGCTCTGCAGACCCAGTCTGGAGCGGCAAAGTTGAACCCTTACCGTGGCAGTCTCTGTACTGACATTGGACCCTTACCGTGGCAGTCTCTGTACTGACATTTGCTATCCTGTCCAGGCCCTCCATGGTAGTTTTGTACTGATAGCACCAGATGCCCTATCTGTTGTCTTCACTAATAAGATACTTGATAAGCACATGGGACCCTATTTTGGGGGTCGTGTTACCATAATCACAAAAGAATATTCAGGCACATAACCCTGTTGTTCCATGCAAAATATACATAAATATAAAGGTGCCAGGAAAATAAATGTTTGCTGTGTGAGCAAATCATGTGTAGAGTGAGAAGTGAAATCTGCAAGGCATGTAATTATAAAATAACCCTAGCTTTTTTATAATAGCTGGCTCCCTTCAAAATAGTAAGTCTTTGGGTCAGAGGTTAGGGGGTCAAATTCTGTCTCAAAATCTCACCCTTTTTGCCATCATGTTAGTTAAGAGCATTGTGTGTAATGATTAATTTATTGCTTTTTGTGTGTAATTTAGCATTATTCCTCAGTACTTGTAAATAGTATCGCTTTGTGTCCAAAAGTTCTTTGTTTTCATGTGCATGCATTAATGAAATTGCTTTGCTTTTCTTTATTTCACTTTTGGTGTTGTTTTTTGTAAAAAAAAGTTCCACAATTAAAATTAGGTACATTTTGTCATGCAGAATGAATTAATTAAAGTCAAAGTTATGTTTTGTAACAGTGTAATTAGTAGGATTACACATGATGTCCAATTCATGCCACAAAGACAGTTAATTGTGTACATCTGACATAGTTGTAAAGTTAGATACATTCAAGGAATCTGAATGCGGTAACAACAGTTTATGCTGAAATCATGTGTAATGATAATAATGCACATGTGGTGTATACACTCCAGAAGATGCTGTGTCCCAGTAATAATAGGCCTAACTTGGGCAAGACTTCCACCCACGGGCCGGCCACACTAGTGGACTTGTCCAAGGAGAGGGGTGCTTGAAGCTGACGTGCTTCACCACCAGACGGGCCACATCACCCCATTGGCTGAAATTTGCTGTGTATTTACATCGGCAATTATGCTCGGGACAGGGCCTCATATGGCCTTGCCAACTACACAGCAGATCACAGCCAATGAGGTGATGTGGCCGTCAGGTGGTGAAGCATGTCAACTTCAAGCACCCCTCTCCTTGGATGAGTCCACTAGTGTGGCCGGCCCGTGGGTGGAAGTCTTGCCCAAGTTAGGCCTATTATTACTGGGACACAGCATCTTCTGGAGTGTATACACCACATGTGCATTATTATCATTACACATGATTTCAGCATAAACTGTTGTTACCGCATTCAGATTCCTTGAATGTATCTAACTTTACAACTATGTCAGATGTACACAATTAACTGTCTTTGTGGCATGAATTGGACATCATGTGTAATCCTACTAATTACACTGTTACAAAACATAACTTTGACTTTAATTAATTCATTCTGCATGACAAAATGTACCTAATTTTAATTGTGGAACTTTTTTTTACAAAAAACAACACCAAAAGTGAAATAAAGAAAAGCAAAGCAATTTCATTAATGCATGCACATGAAAACAAAGAACTTTTGGACACAAAGCGATACTATTTACAAGTACTGAGGAATAATGCTAAATTACACACAAAAAGCAATAAATTAATCATTACACACAATGCTCTTAACTAACATGATGGCAAAAAGGGTGAGATTTTGAGACAGAATTTGACCCCCTAACCTCTGACCCAAAGACTTACTATTTTGAAGGGAGCCAGCTATTATAAAAAAGCTAGGGTTATTTTATAATTACATGCCTTGCAGATTTCACTTCTCACTCTACACATGATTTGCTCACACAGCAAACATTTATTTTCCTGGCACCTTTATATTTATGTATATTTTGCATGGAACAACAGGGTTATGTGCCTGAATATTCTTTTGTGATTATGGTAAACACGACCCCCAAAATAGGGTCCCATGTGCTTATCAAGTATCTTATTAGTGAAGACAACAGATAGGGCATCTGGTGCTATCAGTACAAAACTACCATGGAGGGCCTGGACAGGATAGCAAATGTCAGTACAGAGACTGCCACGGTAAGGGTCCAATGTCAGTACAGAGACTGCCACGGTAAGGGTTCAACTTTGCCGCTCCAGACTGGGTCTGCAGAGCCATCAGAGGACCAATAGGGATGGGGGCGGAACTGGTCATCCTTGAAGCAAGAGACAACCAAAGGAAGGATGGCCAGAGGGTGAACGAGAAAAGTGTAAGCATCTGGCAGTGGGTGGAAGTTGCAGCACATAAGCAGGTACTTTTACCTTCCTGCAAATCACCACCAACTGCGAGAGCTTGACTTTGGCATCGCACTTCGGATAGAGAAGGCATGAGCTACACCAAGCCATTAGCACTGTACACAGAAGGTGGATGGATGGATTGATGGATGGATGGATGGGATAGATGGGTGGGTGGATGGATGGATGGATGGATGGATGGGATAGATGGGTGGATGGATGGATGGGATAGATGGGTGGGTGGATGGATGGATGGATGGATGGGATGGATGGATGAATGGATGGATGGATGGATGAATGGATGGATGGATGGATGGATGGATGGATGAATGGATGGATGGATTGAGTTTGAGGGCCTACATGTATCAGCCTTTGTAGGCTATGTAAGGCCACTAAGCATGAAAATCACTAGAACAGTTTAGAGTGAGAGCAAATCAAGTCATGATGTCCAGAGTTATTCGCCTCTTACAGATCATGTGGGTCTATTCTTGTAACCCGCAACAGACAGGGGGATACACGAAAGATGATCAACCAACAATTATACAAATATGTACCAAATAACAAGTAAATACAAATCTTAGATGTTTTGTTATCAACACCCATCTCCATTTAGTGTCAATCGCCTGTCTTGTTTGATTGTGAGAATCAGCTTAAATAATTTCATACTTGGATAAACAAATAATAATAACTACAATGTCTCAGTTTGATCATGAATACCAAGGAGTTCTCCAAGTACAATGCTGACACCTATGCATATGAAAATGGACTGCATTTTCCTGGAAATTTGAGAACACAATATCATTGTTGCCAGATATCACACACCATGCGATTTACCTCCATGAAACTTTTTCTCTGTCACGGGTCCCTTTCTACTGGGACTTTTTCCCAGAGAGACAAATACAACATCCAATCAAAAGATACCACACTACAAGAAATGAAATACAACCAATACAATTTATTTGCCAACCCAACAGAGCAACACAAAGACTAGTTGGCCTCGGCGCAGCCAATAAGCATGGCTGATCAACACCTCAATAAAGTACTCCGCAGACCACCAACATCAAACCACAACCAGCACCCACTCAGAATATACACCATATAATGAAAACAAAACAAAACAAAACCAACAACTTCCAAAGCCCGAACTCGCACTACATCAATCTATCCCCACATCCGCCTCAGGTCAACAGTCACCCTGCAACCACGGCATTAACAACCTCCGTAAATTGCAATCACAGCAATCACTCCCCTACATCACCGCAGGTCCCCACTCCCCTGAAAACCCAGCCGTCACAATCAGACAATTTCAACTACATCTTCTAAACCACAAATCAACAGCATGACCAACGCCACACCAACCACCATTCACCTGTCATAAAGCCAAAACCACCTCTTGAAAATCACGACTGAGAATTAACAGGTTGACAAAAAAAACACGTTCCACACGAATCACCTCTATTGTACAGATACACACCGGAAATGCTTTTCGCACATCAAACGATTTACAACACAATCACCAAACCAAAATTCAAAAATCTTTTCCAATATTCACAATATATCAATATCAATCAACAAATTTTAACAACTCCAATTTCCAAAATAATTTTAACCACATCAATCCCAACCAACACCAACCCTAACTCACGGTTCAACTCGTGCAGACAAATAATTCTAACACATCAATCCAAACTTTGAACAAAATTGGATAGGAATTTCAACCTGGTCCGGGGACAACCACAATGCCTTACAGAACCTCTTCAATCACAACAGGTATCAACTTTAACTTTTCCCCATACTCACAGTATATCAATATCAATCAGCAAATTTTTACAACTCCAAATTCCAAAATTTTTTTAATCACATCAATCTCAACCAACACCAACCCTAACTCACGGTTCAACTCGTGCAGACAAATAATTCTAACACATCAATCCCAACTTTGAACAAATTGGATAGGAATTTCACCCTGGTCCGAGGACAAACATGATGCCTTACAGAACTTCTTCAACCACAACAGGTATCAACTTTAGCTTACTTCCTAGTTAACACGGAAGTCATTATATCAACACACCGACTCCACGACAATTTCTACTCACGGAAACTCTCATTCCCCCGACAAGACAGCCGATAAACACACTCTCGATGGTCGAGACTCTCAACACGAGAAATCTCCACTGTGGTCCACACAGCGTCACCTGACTTTTAACACTCCAAAGATCAGGCTCTCCTCGAAACCAACCCCAACCTTCTACTCTCTCCTGCTCTCTACCTCTGTCTGTCTCGATTTTCTCTTCTCCACCCCCTTCTCCAATCTCCCGTGAGCCACCCACGAGCAACTTGCTCGGACCAAACCCTCGTAGTTCCTGCAACATCCTATGTCCGTGCGCGCGGTGAACTCTCTTCACACGCTAGTCCGTGTCTCCACGTGAGGTTATTCTTTCCTTCCTCGGCCAAAACCCTTTCCCCATTTAGAGTATCTTATCGCCAGGCGGTTAAAGGCCCTTCTTCACCGCCTCCTAAAATTCGCCCTGTGACACTCTCAAAGTCAAGCCTCCAGAGATGCTAGCCCACCAGACAATGCAGCACAGTTCCCTAACCCTCAGTGTATGTGTGGTTGTGTCAGGTCAAACTCTAGACTACAATGTCATAAATGGCACTGAAGAGATTTTCCAGCCACTACATCCTTTAGATTTGCACCAACATCAAGATAAATTTACTACAGCCCCCCCCATCCCCCACTATCACATATGCAAATACATACAGCCTAACGATCATTGCACACACAGTCACATACACAGACACACACACACACACACACAGAAACACACAAACACACACACAAACACAGACACACACAGACACACACACACAGACATGTACACACACATCCCCCTTCACTTTCATCCCGAATAAAATATGCAAAACCTGAAGGCAAGCAAGAAAGCAACAGCAGTACAGCATAGAGTTTCATCTCATCAGATCTGCACCAGGCACTCTCAAACTCCTCAAGACAATCCCATCAGTCTAGCAAACAAGGGTTCCATCTCATCAGATCTGCACCAGGCACTCTCAAACTCCTCAAGACAATCCCATCAGTCTAGCAAACAAGGGTTCCATCTCATCAGATCTGCACCAGGCACTCTCAAACTCCTCAAGACAATCCCATCAGTCTAGCAAGCAAGGGTTCCAGCTGATGAGATGCACATCAAGCAGTTCTGGCCGCATAGCATGCTCTAGTAGGTCCTGTCCCCATCTTGTGCCTCTGTCCAAAACTTCTCCTCCTTGGAGAACTCATTGAGAGGGTCGTATTGGAACACAGTCCATTCTTGATCAGGTCTCTATGGCAACGACATGACAGACGCCAAAAGTCTGTCTTCCTTGCTGTACAGTGCCTCACTGTGGTGAGGACTCCAGCAAGATGGAATCACTCTCAGCTGTGGACAGAAAGCGTAGCTCATGATGGGGTGTGTGGGAAAAGTGTGCCTTGTAGGAAGGTTCCAAGAAAGGAATGAAGAAAGGGAGGGAGGAAAGGGTAGGAAGGAAGGAAGGAAGGAAAGAAGGAATAAGAAAAGAGGGAGAAAAGAAAAGAGGGAGGAAAGAAATGAAGGAGAAAAAGTGGGAAGCATGGGGAGACAAAAAAAGAAGAGGCAAGTAAGGAAAGGGAGGAAGGAAGGAAGGAAGGAAGGAAAGGGAGGAAGGAAACAAAGAAAGAATGGAAGAAGGGGAACAAGGATAGAAGAAAAGGAATAAGGAAAGGAAGAAAAAGAAGGATGAAAGGAAAGGACAGAAGGATGGAAATGAAGGGAAAGAAGGAAGGAGGAAAGGAAAGGATGGGAAAAAAGGATGAAAGGAAAGGACAGAAGGAAAAGAAGGAGGAAATGAAAAGATAG
Organism: Theodoxus fluviatilis; assembly: GCA_034096865.1. Taxonomy (NCBI): domain Eukaryota; kingdom Metazoa; phylum Mollusca; class Gastropoda; order Cycloneritida; family Neritidae; genus Theodoxus; species Theodoxus fluviatilis. The sequence goes on along the minus strand of JAWQFJ010029606.1, from coordinate 8,416 downwards.
AAGGAAGGAGGAAAAGAAGGAGGAAAAGAAGGAGGAAAGGAAATGAGGGGAAAGAAGGAAGGAGGAAAGGAAAGGACAGAAGGAAAGGATGACTGAAACAAAAAGTACGGAAGGAAGGAATAGGATGAAAGGAATAAAGAGAAAAAGAATGAGGAAAAGAAAGAAAGAGAAGGGAAAAGGAAAGAAGAAATGAAAAGAAGGTAGACAGGAAAAGAAGGAGGAAAAGAAAAGGAAAGGAGGAAAGGAAGGAAGAGAAAGAGAGAAAGGAAGAAAGAGAAAGGAAGAAGTAAAGACAGAGTAGGAAGGAAAGGGAGGATGAAAGAAAAAAGAGGAAAGAAAAAAGAGGAAAGAAAAAAGAGGAAAGAAGGAGGAAAGGAAGGAAGCAAATGGATGATGCAAGATGGAAAGGAAATTGGAAGGAAGAAAGAAAAGGAAGGAAGGAAAGGAAGGAACAAAGGAAAAAGAGAAGACAGAAGAAAAGTAGGGAAAGAGAGAGAGAGGGGGGGAGGGAAGGAAGTATAGAAAGAAATTCTTATCTAATCTATAAATCAGACATGGGACAAGGGAATTGTGAAAAATACTGAAACTGAAGGCGCGAAGCGCCGAACCGACTGGGCGCAAAGCGCCAAGCAAGCTAGAGGGGTCCGGGGGCATGCCCCCCCGGAAAATGTTTTTAATAGGGGAAGCCAAATGGTGCAATCTGATGCGATCTGAGCAGGAAAATTAACTTTCTAGGCTGTTCACTGAAACAGCTACAGTACAAAAAAAGTAAATTTTTTTAAGTACTCACCCAAAATCACATGTCTGTTTTAGATTGATCTCTGCCATCAATAGTTGTGTGTTGGGTGTGCAAATATAAAAAAATTGTACATAGAAAAGTCTGTTCATTTTGTGACTGTTTATTCGGGTCTATATAAAACGTGCATCGGCGCTATCGGCGACTATCGGCCCAGCTAAAGTTGAAACATAGTGGCTAGCTTATACTTATAGAACTTTATACTCTATCCTCTGTATGAATAATCACTTTTATGAATTTTCTGTATGTATTTTATGTATTGTAGAGGCAACAGTAACGCATGCATGGAAAACTTCAACAATGGTCAAAATAAATCTTGTCGGCTTGTTAATTACTGATGCTGCCATACATCATTACAGTTTCTAGTCGATTAACAATACATACGCGGGACGCTGAGCGTATAGTCGCCGATAGCGCCGATGCACGTTTTATATATACCGGTTTATTCTTCATTTCATTGAAACTCTGGGAAGTTTGCTGAAGAAATCCCTTAGGTCACCACTGGAAACCTGCCTTTTCTTTGCTGGGGCCGGCACCACATTAGCTTCACTCACGGGCACGGATGACGATCTTTTGTTGATGGGGGTCTGCACCACCTTCATGGCGGAAGAAGAGGCCACCTTGGGAATACAATACCCCGGAGACACACCATTAGCAGTGACTGGAGGTACAGTTTCCCGTCTCGAAGTACTGACCACAGCTGATGTGGAGGGTGTGGGAGTCTGCAGCTTATTTTTAGAAGAAGAGGCTACCTTGCGGCTCCATGATTTCCGAGCAAAAGCAATGTGGGATGGTCTACGACTTCGGCCATCAACTGGAACCGTAGCATGGTGAGGTACAACACGGGTTGATCTCCAGGGAGTTCCAGTGGCTGCCGAATCTTTGGGTCCACAGACGGCGTTGTTCGATGCAAATCCAATTTCAGTGCGTGTTTGTTGGTAATGAGATGCTTTACCAACGCAGACTTTCCATTTGTCACGTAATTGATGATTCCTTTCTCGCACCACTTGCAAATGGCTTCTCCAGGCACGTCGATTTTTGCGATGGAATCGCCGATCAGCTGGGATCTCTCCTTGCCCTTGTATTTCACTACAACTCTCTCCGACAGCCATTGCGCTTTCCATTTGTTTTTCACACTGTCAACCTTGTCGATATTCGCGGACTCAACACTTTCATTTTCCGTCAACATTAGGAGTAAATCGCCATTTTGACTGCTTCGACTTCACAACTGCACAAGCGCTCGGAGAATCCGAAAACGAGTATTTTCAGCTTCGGCAAAGATCGGCAATGATCATGACCAATCAAAACGAGCGCAAAGTTTGGATTAATGACGTCGCAGTACTTCGTGAAATATGACGGAACGACCTGACAACCGAACTTGCGAAGGCACCAAAGTTCACCCTACCCCCACCCCCCCAATTTTCTCTTCGGATTTGCGTCGATCTCAGAAATGACCCATTGACTGTTAAAACATACGGAAATCAGTATAAATACGGATCAGTCCCATGTCTGATATATAAGATGCATCCATACATGTCGAGTTAGGAAATGAAAGCAAATTAATGCCAATGGACTGACAGTTCTGTGACACCGACAATTGACAAAATCACAATACTTGAGTAGATTCATTAAAACTGCAAATTAATATCAAATCTTGAGTGAATCAAAACAAGATGCAGCAGCAGCTACTACTTTTAGTATGACTCGTTTGATAAGCAGCATAACACTGAGGCTATGTTTTCGTCTCGAATACATCAGGGATGTTAAAGACTGTTGTTCTTCAATAAGATCATCGCTGCGTCGTCAAGTGATGTGACATTTTACCTGTTTTAATATATATATATATACATATTCTTGGAGAAAAATTTCTTGGGGGGCAGATTTTTTACAATCAAAATTTTGTTATGTGATATAATTGTGGTTTTTTTTTTCCTTTTGAATCTTTAACTGCTGGGAGACTTGCGGCTGCATCAAGAACATTCCTCTGGCACAAAACCTGGAGTGACCATGACATATGGGAACAGAGGACTTCACTAAAAACACTTGTTTGTTACGTTCAACAGCAGGTACCCCTCAAATGATTATGAAATATGTCAAGAATATAGAAATCAAGGAAGTTGTTGCCATGGTAACCATGATTTACATTTTAAATATACCAACATTTCTTCTTTTTGGTGAACTTATTCTGAGGCTCCAGCAAGAGACACACATGGAAGACTGTCGTTGGTGAAACTTCTGCACATGGAAACTAAAGTGACGGCGAGAAAACTTGAAAGTTACATCTGAAGACTTTGCACAGGAACACTTTTCATGTAGACTGTTTAACTTTTTTTTTTAACAAATGGAAATGATCAGTCAGTGAGTCCTAAGTTGATATAAATGCCTTTTTTACTGCAAATTCTCTCTGTGGCTTTGAACTATAACCCATCTTTATAAGATTTCCCAAAAATTATAAAGATATGGTAATTAGAGGTCGAGATCTTGAAGTAATAAGTGTGAAAAACGGAACACTGAGAAAACGGCTGTTGAAAGTTCATGACAAGGTTACTGAGTAAAGTCCACTCAAAAGCCACTAGCTCCATCGCAAACAAAACCACGCCTCTGTTAATTAATGATTAATAAACACATTTCCAGGTGGCAATGGGCATGATTACTTTGAGGAAGAGGAGATGAGTGGTCAGAGATGAGGATTATTGCAAAATCTGGAATGGCATCATATAAAGCATTTGTGGTCAAAAGTTGATGGAAACTGGGCTTTAAAAAAAGATAAAATAATATTTCCCACTGCTGTCTCAACACTCAAGGAATGAATCCACATACATCATGCTGACTTACCAAAAAGATCATCTTCAAACTCTCCTCCTCTCCCTGGGCTGCCCTTAGGAGGAAGGCCTGTGAAAAATGAAGGAAAATGTTTTATTTCAAAACCAATTTGTGTTTCATTCACACAACACATCGTAATGGATGCTATACTCAGCTTCTCTGTAATTGTTACCAGAAAATATTCATGACATTCAATTGACATCAGCGCCACCTACAAAAACTAAAAGCATAAAACAGTTGATCATCAAGACTCTCATAAACTGATCTTATTTCGAAATAAGATCATTTTATGAGTAAACACTGTCTTTCTGAAACTAGGAAACTGTGAGCATGTCATGGTGTATGAACAGTTGCATGTCATGGTGTATGAACAGTTGCATGTCATGGTGTATGAACAGTTGCATGTCATGGTGGAGAGAGACACAGAGAGAGACAGAGAGAGACACACAGAGAAAGAGAAAGAGAGAGAGAGAGAGAGAGAGAGAGAGAGAGAGAGAGAGAGAGAGAGAGAGAGAGAGAGAGAGAGAGAGACAGAGAGAGAGAGAGAGAGAGAGAGAGAGAGAGAGAGAGAGAGAGAGAGAGAGAGAGAGAGAGAGAGAGAGAGAGAGAGAGAGAGAGAGAGAGAGAGAGAGAGAGAGAGAGAAAGAGACACAGAGAGAGAGAGAGAGAGAGAGAGAGAGAGAGACAGAGAGAGAGACAGACAGAGAGAGAGACAGAGAGAGAGAGACAGAGAGAGACAGACAGAGATAGAGACAGACAGAGAGAGACAGAGAGAGAGAGAGAGAGAGAGAGAGGGAGGAGAGACACAGAGTGAAAGATAGAAAGACAGAGAGGGAGAAAAAGAAAGATAAAAAACTACCTGAACACTTCTTGGGAGGTGTAAGAAGGTAAGCAGCACCGTCTTCATCACCATCGTCCTCCTCTGCATCCTCGGCAGGAACTGCAGGGGTTTTTCCATGGAGGTACTTGCGACTCAGGTCCGCCATCATTCGATCCTCCTGGCTGGATCCAGACATGTTCTGTCTCGGCTGAGCAGTATCCTCATTTTCGTCATCGTCAGTCAGGTGCGTCAAACTCTCATGCAGCGTGGCTGCGACGTTTCGCTGCAGCTGGTGGAACTGCTCGATGATCTTGTCGTAGGCATCTTCTCCCAGGGGGCTGGATCTCTCCTTGGACGTGTTCAGGCTCTTGGAGAGGTTCATGTTCTCATCGGTGCCGGCGTTTCCCATGTAGCCCAGCAGCCAGTCGGGATCCTCGTCCACCGCTGGGAGGCGAGAAATGTTCTTGGTGCGGCTGGTGTTTCCTGGAGAGACAGCTCCAAAACTGATGCCGCCCTTCACTGGCGTGAATGAATCATCCAGGTTGACCAGTTCTACTTCTTCATCCATGAGATTGACTTCTTCTTCTTCCTCCTTTCCTCTCTCTTTTCCCAACTTCCATGCATGCTGGGCAGGTTCACCCTGCCTTCTTCCAGAGGACTTTCCACCTGCTACGGAGTCTGTCTGCCTCGAGAACTGCAGTGAGGAGCTGAGAGAGGCAGGCATTGCTCCAGATTCCTGCTTCAGTTTCTCATCAAGACCAGACAAACTTTTGGACACAGCACTGCCGCTGTTTTTGATCGGTGCGATTCTCAATGAGATCAGGTCGCCGACGGCAACTGGACTCCTGCTCTCGGAAGCCCCTTCACTGGGCATCCCCTGGAATCTTGCAGAGGTTTCCTTGGAGGAAGAGGAACCAACTTGATTCATATATTCTCCTGTTCTGGCTGCCGGAGATCTTGATGACTGGACTGAGTCTGCATTTCCAGCCACCCTCGGGAGAAGGTCACCGAGCCGTGCCGAGAGAGCCTGCAGTCTGTCTTGGATGTCCAGCTTCCTGTGCAAGGGGGGACTGCTGCTCTCAGCTTCTGACTCGCGCGATGGAGGAGGAGTGTGGACGTGGTGTGGGGATGGTGCTCTGTTGTTGGCAGACTGAGAAGACGGCTGCTGCCTGCGCGAGTGCAGAACAGGCAGGACAGGACCAGGAACTTCCAGGAGTTGCTCCCAGTCAGAGTCCATGTCAAGCAGACCTTCGAGAGACACTCGGGGCTGTGTGTGACTGCTGTCCCCACTTCCCCCTCTGCTTGACCTGGCATTCCTCGCATCTCTGTCGGTGGGTTTCCCAAGGACACTTGCGGTGACCTCTGCAGAAAAACCACCAGCAGCAGAAGCTCTCATTCCATCTCCTGAAGCAAGCTGACTCTTCTTGCTCCTTTGGTTCTGTTCAGCTGCAGTCTCATCCTCAAAGTTCCAGTCTTGCCTCTCCTCATCGTGACGTCCAAACCGATCCTGCAACATGTCTTGGATCCTGTCCCTCTCCTCCTCCATCTCCCTCTCCTCCCAGCTTGTGTGAAGCTCCTCCTTTCTGGAAGAAGACCCACCCACGGGCTGCTTCCTGGATCTGGAGCCGGGGTTGCTTCCTGAGGCATCGGCCATTCCCACTTCCTTCCTCAGCTTCACCAGTCTGGCTTCCAGGAACTGCAGGGATTCCTCATTCTGGGTCTTTGCTGCCTCTTTGCCTTGTGCCAGAATGCCGAAAAGTTCTCGAAGACGAGAAAATTCTGCTCCCTCCCTTTCCTCCCGCTCTGTCTCTCCCCTCTCACTGGACCCTCCCCCCCTCGTCCCCCTCTCCTCAGGTCTTGCAGCAGCTGAAGTTTTTCCTGGCATCTGCTTCCTGGAGGAAGACAATGAGGATTTTGAGGCACCAGAAAAGCTCTTCACAGGAGAGAGGTAGTCATCGTCATTCTCATCGTCACCAGATCCTTGACTAGCTGGAGACCCCGACAACGAAAGTTTTGACGGAAGAGCCGACAAGAACTCCTGCTCCAGACGATCCTGGAAGGAACCGACATTGTCTGAGGTTGGATTCTGTCTGGATGGCTCCCTCGTCACACCAGCACTCCGTCCTTCAGAGAGGACAGTGGACCATTGTGACTGGACAAGACCACTGCTCTTGGACGAGCTCTTTGGACCTGAACTTCGGGGCAGATCACCCGCTCTTTTCCCTCCTGGAGTGAAAGGGAGGGAGGAATCCAGTCGGTCTTGCTGGCTGAAGCTGCTGTTGGTGCTTCCTGAGAGTCTTTGCTCTTCTCCAGACGGTGAGGCGCCCTGACCCGACAAGAGCTGGAGGCCGCGGAAGGAAGGAGATCCCTGGGGAAGGCGGCGCCGAGAGGAACTGGCGTTGAGTGAGAGGCTTCCAGACATGTTGAGGGTGCCGGCCTGGCTCGATCTGGAGGACTCCAAGTCGGCATGTCGGGGGGCTGTGGCTGCGGAGGCAGAGAGGGTGGTGTGGGAAATGGAAAGATGCAGGGATGAATGGACAGATGAACTAAAAGAATGGAGTTGTGGGGTGTGGGGTTGTGGGGTGTGGGGTTGGGTGTGTGTGTGTGTTTGTGTGTGCGTGTGTGTGTGTGTGTGAGATAGTGGGATGGAGGGATGGATGGATGGTGTTTTACAGCCTATCAGCCTTTGTAGACTATGCAAGGCCATTAAGCACAAAAATCACTAGAATAGTTTTCAGTAAATGCAAATCTAGTCACGGTGTCCCTAGTTATTCGCCTCTTACGAATCGCGTAGGGAGACGCAGTGGGTCAATTCGTGTGCAAGAAGATTGGATGATGGGATAGATGGATGGATGGATGTATGAATGGATGGATGTATGAATGGATGGATGTATGAATAGATGGGTGTATGAATGGATGGATGTATGCATGGATGGATGGGTAGATGGATGGATGGATCAATGCATGAATGCATGGAAGGACAGATGGATGGATGGGCAGAGGAATGGGTGAGTGTATGGATGTGTGCATGCATGAATGGATGGTTGGGTGGGAGGGTGGGGTGGGTGGGTATGTAAATGAATGATTGGATGGACAGATGGATGAATAGAATTATGCATGGATGGGCAGATGGATGGGCAGATGGATGCGCAGATGGATGGAAGGATTGATGGATGGATGGGTGGATGGACAGATGGATCTGTGGGTGCATGAGTTGAATGCATGGATGCATAGTTGGGTGGATGGATGAATGAATGGATGAATTGAAGAGTGGATGCATAGATGAATGATAGGGTAGGTGGTTTCATGGAGGCGGGAAGGGAGGGGTGGGGGGTGATTTAGATACAACTTAAGTGAATGAAAAATGTAATCATCTTGCAAACTTAAAAATCAATTTGATAAAAAGGAGCAAGATAATTGAAAAAGATTTAAACTTTATAGCTCACATTTTCACCTAGAATGGAGTAAAGAACAGGCAGACATAGAGACAGACAGACAGGCAGACAGACAGACAGACAAAGAGAGGGAGAGGGAGAGGGAGAGAGAGAGAGACAGAGAGAGACAGATAGAGAGAGAGAGAGGAGCGGGGAGATAGATAGAATAAGAGGTGAGAGCAGGAACGGAGGAGAGAATGAGAGAGTAAGAGAGAGAGAGGGAGAGCGGGGTGAAAGGTGGGGGGGTAAGAGAGGAGAGGAGAGTGCGAGTAGAGACTAGGAGAGAGCATGATGAGTAACTAAGAGACAGAGAGACGAACGACAGCAGAGAGAGAGGGACAGAGATAGCGGAGGGATGAGACGACGGGGAGGAGTAGCAGGAGGAGAGATGAGAGCTCCTGAGAGGAGATCACGAGAGAGCGAGAAGAGAGAGGAGAGAGAGAGAGAGAGAGGACAGACCGGACAGCCAGACAGGACAGACAGACAGGACAGACAGACAGTGAGAGAGGAGGGAAGAGAGAGAGAGAGAGAGAGAGAGAGAGA
>JAWQFJ010029601.1:0-18585 GCA_034096865.1 Theodoxus fluviatilis | reverse complement strand
TCGATGGCGAGTGATCCTCGCCAGGCGCAGATGAGTTGGCGTAAAGACGACACTGAGGTACGGCAGGTGAGAGGAACTATTTCCCCCCACTCTGGTTGCCTCTGTTGTGCAGGTCTGCCGTCCACTCTCTTTTCTTTCCCAGCCTTAAAGAGAGGACAGCATCGCGAAAAACGACCCGAACCTTCTGCCCCTTTGCTTTCGTGTGTCCAAAGCTGCCTGTGTGAACGAATGAGTAGATGGTGTTGCGAGCGCCTCCTTCACAACATCGTGTACACTCAGGGGTATGGGGTTCACCCAGCTTGCTTGGGAAAGTCGAAATGCGGTAGTCGTTTTGAAAACCCTTTACTCGAGCACTTGTGGATTCGCAGCATACTATAATTACACTGACCCTTGGGGCTCGATCACGTGAGAATACAATCACTTTTATCACAATCTTGCCTGTCTTCACGCTCAACACGTGTTACCCGCGCTCTCACGTGTAGGCTACATGTACACTTCACTCTCAGATCTGTATTACACACTCACTCCTAGCTGTAAAGGAGGACTTGCGTAGTTGACCGTGCTCCTTTCGCTCTCTCTCTCTCTCTCTCTCTTTCTCTCTCTATCTTTTTCTCTCCCCCCCCCTCTCTCTCTCTCTCTCTCTCTCTCTCTCTCTCTCTCTCTCTCTCTTAAAGCAGGTGGATATCTGCAACAATGAACAGAACATCAAGTTAGATTTATACTTATTTAACCATCAAAATAAAAGCACACGATCTACGCTGAAATGCTCGATGTAAAAATATAGGCCTACTCGTGGCTCTTCTAACCTTCTCGCACTCGTTACTCAAAAGCGTTTTTATATAGTTTTCATTGGGTGAAAAATGTGGAAACATATATAATTCCCGTAGATCCTGCATTCTGTAACAGGGTGACACAACGTTGCTGACTGCTTTCTGTGCATGAGCCGCTCCTATTTTCCAGTCTGTCACCATGTGGTCAGTTGGGCTGTCCACTCAGCACTGTTTTTCTTTCATTGTAAACATCCTCTCCAATTCCATCCCCGCAGCAGACTCTTGGACACAAATGCCTACTGAAGCCATATCTTCCCATGCAGCCTCGCCTTCCCACGTCTCCTTGCACCTGTACGCCTTCGTGCCACCACTCTGTTTCTTCTGGACATCTGGCCCCTCCCAAGTTCTTGGACAGCAGATGCCCACTCTGCCCCCCTCCCTCTTCCCACGCATTCCTCGTACCACCCCCCATCCCGCACCCTCTCCGTTCCATGCCACGCCTTTCTCTTGAACCCTCCCCGGAACCCGGCGTTTTCCGGTTTTATGGAATATATTGAGATGACCGCTTGTGCTTAGAGCAGAGTAGAGCAGACTATAGTATGGACTCATTCTTGCAGCTACTAAAGGGATGAAATGGGAACCGACTGACTCCATGTCTTTCTGTGTCTCTGCCGCCCAACACTTGGGAGGCAGGGGAAAAGTGCCCAAAACCTGCACCATAGCCCCAGCAACATCAATGCTGGTGCCGCTACATTTTGGCGCTGCGAGCAGGGTATGATCAAAGGGAGAGTCAGTGAAGATGATCTTCATGACCACCAGTCCTGATGATAGCCAGCGCTACCGATCCCCAGCACTTATGGACGTCTGGTAAGGACTGTCACCGCTGCCACAGCCGACCCCTGCTTGCCCATCACCTTGCCATACCATGCCGCCACGCCGACAACAACCAGCACCCTGTGACAACAGGGAGAGGGCACAGACTCCGGTACGAGTGGTCCAGCAGGTGTGTGCTGCAATGGCCCCACCTCCCGCCCCTCGTTTCAATTCCAAGAAGAAAGTAGTTTCATCCTCACCCACTTCTCTACAGAATGGACAAAGTAGTTCACACGAATGTGTCACGTGTCACATATCTTTGTTTAAACACACACGTCTGTAATGCCCATCCTACATCAAACCAATACGTCCCTGCACACTTTCTTATTTATACTGCACACATAATTTTTAACAGCACACTCCCCCCATAATTTATTCAAAGAAGAAATATATTTTACTGTTATTGAGATCATTTTCCCCTGTGAGATTAATGATTAAAACATTTTACTCCTCAGGTTCTTTACAAAGACACGCTCATTTTCAACGCACTGAGTTAACCAAGCATTTTCATAATTGAATGTTGCCTGCACATCCTTTATCATCGTAGCCCATGTAGTGTAATGTGGTGGTTGGTTACACATGATGTGATACATTTTCGTTGGTAGTCTATCATTGTTTATGAGAGAGAGAGAGGGAGAGAGAGAGAGAGAGAAAGAGAGAGAGAGAAAGAGAGAGAGAGAGGGAGGGAGAGAGAGAGACACAGAGAGAGAGAGAGAGAGAGAGAGAGAGAGAGAGAGAGAGAGAGAGAGAGAGAGAGAGACTTTGACTTTGACTTTTTATTGTCTTTAGGCCGACCGCCCATTACAATTTTGCACGAGAGATTACAGACTGATGAGTCATATGATACATTATCAACTGCAGTTTTCCTCTCGACGATTCATAGCATAATGGATGTACATAGCCACGTTTCTTAATAGTGTCATATTTGTAGTGGACATCAATTGGAAAATATTTATTCCTGCATCCAGATGTTGTCCGAGGAATTTTTTCCATAAGTCATCATAGTATGTACAGTTTACCAAAAAGTGGTTTTCATCTTCATTTTCTCGACAAAAGGGGCACTTCAGGTCATTGCTCAGTGGAGTAAAACGGTGCCTATTTTTCTTTAGGTTGTTGACACCAAACCTAAATCTTGAATAAGCGTCACGAAACTTTTTATTTGTTATTACATTCTGGTACTCTTCTTCTCCGATTTTTTTCTGGAAAGAAGCGTACCAGCTATATCTTTCACTGGCGGCATTTTCCTCGTGCCATAGTTGGCTATAGCAATCGCGAAGTCTTTGCTTGAATGCCTTAAGGAAGGCTTTTTCATTACCGACTCCGCCATTTAGCCATACATAGGCAAAACCATATCTTGACAAGCAATTTTCAATAAGTACTGTCCATTTCCTATTTGGGGAGACATTACAGTTGAGAAGCCAGAGATATGCTTGCTTGGGGAGTCTGCTGGTTGGCATTTTGCACAGTTTTAGCCAATATTTTATCGCTCTCGTGCAGGCTGAAATAGATAAAGGATACCTTCCCAGGTCCCCGTATACCATGTGATTAGGGGTATAGCTATACAGACCAAGAATCCTTTTACAGGCAAAAGAATGGGCCTTTTCTACAATGTCTGCATTACTCATGCCCCATATCTCCGCACCGTACAACAGGAGAGATTGCACCTGTGAGTCGAATATTTCAAAGAAGACGGTTGTGCTTAAGCTATGCAGACTCCACATTGTCTTCAATACTTGAGCGACTCGTTGCTTCCCTCTGGTTGCTAGGTCTTCCAGATGTACATTAAAAGATAGCCTCGTAGAAAAGGTGAACCCAAGATACTTGTAATTATTAACGACTTTTTGGTTCATGCCAGCCAGAGTCCATCTTTCTCCCTTTGCTAAATGTCCTCCCTTTCGAAAAACCATCACCTTGGTACATGGTTTCTTCAAGTTAACCTTCAGCCCCAACTTGCTAGATACCTGAGCAAGATTATTTATTTGGTTTTGTAAACCGCTAGGTGTGGTAGACAGGAGAGCATCGTCATCGGCGAAAAACAAAACAAAAATCTCGGGAGTACCGGGTTGTAGCTGGGCCCCATATTTCCCCATTTTCCTCACATGATGGGCTACAGCATTTATATACAGGGGGAAAATTGTCGGGCTGAGAGAGAGAGAGAGAGAGAGAGAGAGAGAGAGAGAGAGAGAGAGAGAGAGAGAGAGAGAGAGAGAGAGGAAAGCAGTAGGGGGAAGGAAAGATTCGGTTAACAACAATAGCTAGGCTACATAGAGAGAGAACGATTTTAGCCTCTGATGTTGGGGTCTTTGGTATCAAGGGGAGAGAAGCAGTGCACGATGTGATCTGGGTCCAACACATCTCCTCTTATATGGCACAGGATGCAGACTTGGATATTTGTAAGTGAGTGGGAGGGGCTGTTGAATGTGATGCCACTGGTGTGTTTCTGTTGTGACGTGTTGTCGGCCAGCTGTTATTTGACTGTTCGTTCTGTCTAGCCATTATACAGAACGCTAGGGCTGTAGTGCGATTAACCCTTGTATGCGGCCAAGCGCCAGCATCGGGTTGGAATACTCCCCAGGGAGCGGAGTTGGTGCTGGTACCTGACTGTGTGCGTCTTAAATGTCTGTCACTATGTCTGTTGTGAGGTACCAGTGAGGATTGATCAAGATGCCCAGTGATAAGGTGGTAAAGTGTAAAGCGGTTTGAGCACCGATCAATGCTGGAAAGTCGCTATATAAAATCACACCTTTACCTTTACCTTTTTTAGCAGGAGATGGCATAGATAATGCTGTGTTCTGTACACATGAAGTAGCGTTTGACTGTGACGGAAGTTTTGTGTAAACGTATCGAATCCGATGGTGAAATGTGGGCGCAGGCAGGACACTTGGCAACGTTGCAAGGTGTATATGTTACAGTCAAATCTGGAAATCAGGCATTCTCCGAGAATGCCTGAAAGTTTAGGCATTCACGGTAAATCCCTGGTTTGATCAGGCAATTTCGGAAATGACTGCACATTTTCAGGCATTATCGGTGATTGACTGAAATAGGCTGTCAGGCATTATCGGAGAATGCCTACCGCTCACAATCTGTGGTTCTGGTGAGACTCAAAGCATTTCAGCACATAAGCCTACTGTAAAACTTTGAATGGCTGGGGTCGTAATTGGTTTCACGATTCTTTTGTATACTCTCTCTCTCTCTCTCTCTCTCTCTCTCTCTCTCTCTCTCTTAATTTGAAGGCATTCAATTAAAGAACATAATGATGAAATCAGTTTAATTTATTAATTCTAACAACTAAATTGTACATTAAAACAGAACTTTCTGTCAACAGTTCATTTGTTTCCACAAATCAAGGATTGGTGACACCGACTGTTGCACTTCAGTTTTGCTTTGAAGCATTTGCACCGATTGTTCTGGCATTTCTTTGCACCCGAACAGTTGCACTTGACGTATCCTTGTCCTCCGCTTTGGGAGCCCAGGATGACTGCCTCTCGAAGACTTACGATCTTAACACTGTTCATTTCACTCAAAGACAACAGTTTTTGTGGACACAGTTCGAACTCGTTTCTGGTGTAGGCTCCTTTTAAAATCCCATGCTTGGTCCATCGAATGTGTCTTCAATTGTCACATAGTAGATCGGGGTTTCAGCAGGTGACTTTCGTTTCTTTATCAGCTTGTCCATGTAGGCGCCCGCATCGAAGGATTTCATACCTGATTCAAAATCAAGAGATCACTATTTTATTACCTGTGTCTGCGCGTGAGTGCGTGTGTGTGTGTGTGTGTGTGTGTGTGTGTGTGTGTGTGTGTGTGTGTGTGTGTGTGTGTGTGTGTGTGTGTAAGAGAAAAGTGATAAAATTATTGATACAAGGAGAACAAAAACGAAAATGGGAAAGAGAGAGAGAGAGAAGAGAGAGAGAGAGAGAGAGAGAGAGAGAGACAGAGACAGAGACAGACAGACAGACAGACAGACAGACAGACAGACAGACAGACAGACAGACAGACAGACAGACAGACAGACAGACAGACAGACAGACAGACAGACAGAACGACAGATTTGAGAGAGAGGGAGGAACGAGAGGGATAGGGAGGAGTCTACTTACTTCGAAAACAGCTTGTACTGACGTGGAGTTTTCTGACTTCCGTTTTCCATCATCTCTTCAAGTATTTGAAAATATTTAGACTTTGGCATTAGGTGTTTTTCATTTTTGGCGTACTTTTGAAAGAGTAACCGATTAAATCGGACTTCCACCAATTCTGTTTCCTCCATTGCTACCCTCAACATTGAGAGCAACGTCACAATGGAACTAGCATTATACTGAAAGTGAACTCCAATCACTCCAAACTCAGCGAAAAGGGGAAAAAGTTAAAGAGACAATGAGAGAGACTCACATAAGAGAAACTCACAATAAATTAAGACCAGCTATGTAGAAACAAACTCTAATCACTCCGAACTCCGGGAAAAAAACTAACTATAAATTTATGCAAGGCAGGCTATGTAAAAACAGACAACGTCTCAGGTCACACATGGAAGAGAAACTCACTAAAAATTCATGCACGGCAGATTATATAAAAACAGACAAGGTCAGAACAACCCGTTTTGCCTAACAGGCAAAACGGGAAATTTGTACAAGTAGTTTTTAGTCATTTCCTGATAATGCCTGAAAATTTTCAGTCATTACCGGTATTGCCTGATCAAACCAGGGATTTACCGTGAATGCCTAAACTTTCAGGCATTCTCGGAGAATGCCTGATTTCCCGATTTGACTGTAACATATACACCTATATAGTGCCACGTGTCGCGGGGGAGGGAGATGGTAGTGAGTGCAGCTGCGAGTATACAAGCAATTCTCGCAAGTTTTTGTCACGACGGTTAGTGAGCATGGGGTGATGAGGAAAGCTCGCTCAACTTCGTCGTTTTCGGTGTGTGGAAATTTGTGAAAGCTAACCTTGGCGAGTTCATCTGCAGCCTGGTTGCATGCTCCCTGGTTGCATGCTCCCTCGTTGCATGCTCCCTCGTTGCATGCTCCCTGGTTGCATGCTCCCTCGTTGCATGCGCTCCGAGGAGTTGAGATGGTGGTGGAGTGGTTAAAAAAAGTGGGCCGATGACCAGGGGGTAAATGTACGGTTTGAGCATCCAGCGAAGGGTGGAAAGTCGCCAGATTAATAGGAACACCTTTACCTTTCCTTTTTGCTCCAATGGAATCACAGCTGTCATTTGTCGCTGTCTAGAAAAAGCCGAGGCGCTCAGCACATGACGTGGTGAGTGGTCACACTGAGTGTACGAATTCAAGCTTTCCTAACTTTTCTCGGAAACAATTGGATCTTGACATCTCTCTCAGAACGCATACTGTTTTAGGCATCAGCCATCTGAAAACGCAGTGCCACTGCACACTGATGCACATACATACTCAGACGCACGCACTAGCATGCTCAAATAACTTTGTAACAAAATAAGTTAACGTACTTCAATTTTAAATTTCCGTCGTCTTCACTGTTTCAATTAAATGAAATATTTTATTAGACCATAGAAACAGTTGAAAAACTTTTTGCGATATGTTTCTTTTCTCGACTCGACGATGGTGGTGCGGACAAGGTAATCAAACAGATTTGAACAGGAGCTGGTTTTGGCTTGAGGATGTAAGTTCTGGATTGTCTCACCCCCAAAAACAAAACAAAAACCAACGAGCAACTAACAAACGTACAAATGAACAAACAAGCAAACGTTTGAAGTAATAGTGAATGAACAAACGAACAAAAGAGATAAATGAATGAAAAAATGAACGAACGAAGGAATAAATAGACAGACAAACAGAGAGGTGAGGGGCGTGTGTCAGACTCTGATTCTTGAACAGCAAGAGGAGGGTGACCAAATAGGTCTGGCGGTGCTTTGTGATAACGGCAAGCCTTCGGAGCCAAGCTCCTGCTTCAGGCCCAGTGGTTAGAGGCTGGCGTGGGGCGGGCTTACAATGGGGTCTTGAGGCGTCGCTCTTCGTCAGCATCGCTGGAGTCACCTCCAAGGTGGAGTCGCACGGAAGATGCTGGGTGACAGCTGGTTCAGGCCAGCTGCCACAGGGAGAGGAAAAGAGCTGGTGCTGGTGGGCCAAGTTCACTGATAGTGAGTCATGAAGCCCATGTCCCCGTTGAGTCCGGCGCGATGAGTGTCGAAACGTTGGATGAGCTTCTCTTCCACCACTCCACGAAGGTGGAGGTCGTGCAGCTCGCCTCTGAGTACGCTGACCAATATGTCAGAGACAGAGTGGTGGGGCAGATTGAAGTCTTCGCCCACGGGGAGGGGTGACTCGTTCCTCATCGTGGTGCGGTGTCCGTTCATCCGCTGACGGAGGTGCTGACTAGTCTCTCCGATGTACCACGCAGCAGGGCATCCTCTGCTACATCTGATGAGATACACCAGATCTCTGGAGTGGCAGGTGTACTTGCCCCTGACGTGGTGTACGATCTGGTCCCTGGTGATCGTTGTCTCCGTGCGGATGATGGCGCACGTGGAGCAACGCGCGCTGTTGCAGGGCTGTACACTGTCACCTCCAGTGCAATTAATCAGAGAACTTGCTGCTGACAAACAGGTTTCTCAGGTTGGATAGCAGCATCTTCCGTGCAACTCCACCTTGGAGTTACTCCAGCGATGCTCACGAAGAGCGACGCCCCAAGACCCCTGTATAAGCCCGCCCCACGCCAGCCTCTAACCACTGGGCCTGAAGCAGGAGATTGGCTCCGAAGGCTTGCCGTTATCACAAAGTACCGCCAGACTTATTTGGTCACCCTCCTCTTGTTGTTCATGAGAGAGAGAGAGAGGGGGGGGGGGGGGGGAGAGAGAGAGAGAGAGAGGGACAGAGGTAGATCAATGGATGGATGGATGATGGATGGATTAATGAACGATTACATGAATGAAGAAAGAAAGAAAAGAACAAATGAACAAACGAACGGATGAATGAATTAATTAATTTAAAAGATAACAAAAAGGTGGATGAATGGATGATGCATGGGAAGATGGATTGATGTTGTAGAAATGAACACATGAACGTATAACTAAACAGATTAATAAATAGTTAATTAATTACATAAATCAATAGATAGACAGACGGGCGGACGGACGGACAGACAGATAACCAAACAAATGAGCACGCAAGCAAACAGAGCCATTAGGCAGAACGAAAGTAATGTATCCCTTTTGAAAACGTTGCTTTTAAAACAGACACGCACGCACAGGAAACTGCAGCCGGACGATTATTTGAAAAACTGAAATGCGAGAAAGTTCTTCACGTTGCTGATTGGAATAACTTTTGTTACAATTACAACTCCGGATTGCGTGGTGTCACAACTCGAAGCTCTCTGCCCAAGATGGGAAAGGCGGACGGGGTGCACTGTTGCTCCTCACGCAAGGCTGGGCCGGATCAGGGCGGGGAGGCTGCAAGGCGAGAAAGCATCAACACCGATTAAGTCGTCACGAGGCGAGAAGATGTCTTCCTTTCGCACAGCCGTGCGCTGTACGCGGAGGGCCGGGGCGGCACAGCACGCAAGGACCTGGAGGCGAGCCATTAGTGTCGAGATGAGAAAGACTTCTGCACAGATTTATCACGGGACTGTCATGGAAGCTGGGTAGGCCACTCCTCGTTGCGATAGTGCGGGCCCCACAGACAGTTGTGCAAGGCGTTCCTTGGCCTCCTTCCTGTGTGGAAATGGCGATTGCGTGGTGACGCTTTCCTCACGTTTGCCGCGATGCAGAATCCAAGGCACACTTGGGATTCGGTTACACGTAAGCGGAGGAGAGACTTAATAACGGCATGAAGTTCTTCAACTGAGGAAGAAGAGAAAGGGCAGGGAACACTAAGGCAGGGCCGAAAGAGGTGCTTTAGGGTCAAGCTTGTTGATGGGGTCTCCATGAATATGATGTGCTTATCATGAACAACACGTTAGTCACGTTCATTTGGTGACCTTGCGGTGAAGTTTGATATTTGGATAAAGGTCAATTTTGACACAAATTTGTGACCGAGCATGAGAAAACAAGGCAAGAGTAGTGAAAATGACAAAATGAGATGTGTCATCCACAACATTGTTCATTCATTCATTCATTCATTCATTCATTCATTCATTCATTCATTCATGCATATTCAAGAAGAACAGCATGTTCAATAGAGGAAATCTTACATTTTTCACAATGATACAAAGCTCAGGAAAATGCATATGTGAGATGGTTTACTGATGACTTTACTCAGCATTTTCTCAAAACGTGTTTCCTACGTAGCCTCCTTTCTCAGGCACGGCCACAGTTCACGCTACGGACCACAAAGGGTGTGGACTCCTCAGATCTGCACCAGTGGCACAGAGTGTGCATGTACAGCGCGTGCAACTCGTCTACATGTTGATGTTTAAGTTTATACTTCCCGGCCACAATCATGTTTTAGTCTGTTGAGGTGTGACAGTCGTGCCACTACACTAGTTCTCTCGGTTTTCCTCTTCCTACTCATACTCTTGTCTTCTCCTGCAACTCACGGTAAATTTTGCATCGGAAATCACACGTTGCATCGATTGCATCCATTTTACAGGCGCCACAACTGGTTTGTTTCTGTCTTTGTTAAATCTGCTTGTCTCAAGACAATGAAACTGAAACCTGCAGGCGCCAGTGCTTGTGTACAGGACAGCAGGCACCCCTTCAGTGGCACAAACAGAAGTCATTGGCCTCATCAGCACAGGGAGGCAGGGCGTCTGACTTTTCACTCCAAACAGTTCCAGGAAAAGTCCTAGTGAGCGGGACTTGCAGACATACCCGCAGGTCGGCAATACATAGGCATACGTTAACCCTTTATTCCCCGCCGCGCCTGTTGGAGCCTTATATTACACACACACACACTCGCACACACACACACACACACACACACACACACACACACACACACACACACACACACACACACACACACACACACACACACACACACACACACACACACACACACTTTTGGGGGGGTTTTCTTTACCTTTCTTCTTGTATGTCTGTCTTTCTGTCTGTCCTTTTTTCCTTTACGCTCGTCTGCAGTTTCTTGAAACCTTGTAGAAGTAATTCCCGTATCTGCGGAGGCAGAGGATGAAGGCAATGGCCGGAGACGCGTTGTCGTCACTTCCGGAGTTATTTGAAGAAGTCACGTGCTTTCAGTCATGTTGGTAGGAGGCGAGCGCTGTCTGCTAAGCTGTGCTACGGGAGACGTGCAACCATGCCGACTTCTTGCTGTGAGAAACATTGTTTTAACAACCAACAAAAAGAAAAATTAAAAGGAGTCAAACGCTCCTACTACTTTATACCATCAGAGAAAACTAATCTAGGTCCGACTGTGCAAAGGGTGACCGAAACTAGTCGAGGAGGATGGAAAAAGAAGATTTACAGAATAGATCTGACCTTTCGAGACAAACACCCGGCGAGAATCAGCAGACATCTCCCACGAATCCTGCTACGAAGAATCGATAGACTTCCAAAGACCTATCATTCTTTAACTCTTCCAACGTGTACGCCGATGTTCCGAGTACAACAATTAAATATGTCCATGGCACTCGTTGGCGGAGTGTTCCTCAATTCCGGATCAAGTTGGTCCTTCATCAGCTGGTATGGATGGATGGATGGATGGATGGATGGATGGATGGATGGATGGATGGATGGATGGATGGATGGATGGATGGATGGATGGATGGATGGATGGATGGGTGGATGGATGGATGGATGGAGTTTTACGGCTTATCAGCCTTTGTAGGTTACGTAAGGCCACCGATCACAAAAACCACTAGAATAGTTCCGAGTCAGCGCAAATCAGGTCACGATGTACCTAGTTTTTCGCCTCTTACGAATCGCGAAGGGAGACGCGGTGGGTCAATTCTTACCCCCCTAACCCACAGGGAGCGTCAGCTGGTATGGATCGAGCCCGCCGATCACCTCAATTTTGTTGAGGTAAAATCGACAGGCATCGGGCTTGTGAAAGTTAACGTAACTCGTTTTCTTCCTCACGGACATTACCTTAGAAAGACAAATGTATCAACTAACTCTAATTATTTTAGATACTGTTGGTTTCTTGGCAAAGCCAGCTTACCATGTCGGAGCAGATAAACAAATAAAAGAAAAGCGAAACGATCACTCGTGCACTGAGTTTTGATGAGTGACCTGGACACTAACCGCAGTATGTTTGTTTGCTTTTGTAGCGAAGGAATGTGAAATGCCTACGGATGTGAATGTGATGTAAAAGTGCCTGTGGAAAGTTTGAGGGGCTTTCCCTCCTTTGTCAGTAAGAGGGGGGTCAGTATGAGTCAGCACCTCCTTTGTCTGTGAGAGGGGGTGGAGGCGATTTCTGCCTGGTCAGCGCGAAGAGAGTCAGGGTGAGTCAGCGGAATGCTGGGTGGGGGGTGGGGGACTGGAAACTCCCCATCCCCCTACGCAGTAAGCATCTGACCACCGATTGGCCCTTGAGTATGCCGACGTGACAGAACAGAGGTCGCTGGGAAATACTCTCGAACCCAAAGCACGGCACTATATATTCGTATGTACATGATAGAGACAAGAGAGACTAGACTGAGACTAAGAGGCGACTGAGACTGGAGGAGAGACTGGTGACGGGCTGTCGAGTGCTTGGAGGGCTGGCGGGAGCCATATTGAGGCGCAACCTGAGCAGCACAAGTGACCACTGTGGGTGCACGAGTGAGTGCTAGAAGCGCTGACCAGTACGGGAATAAACATCCTGTAGAAAACACATGCCTATCCTGCTTCTACTTTCCTGGCGCAAGCTGGGACAGACCGCAAGTAGCAGACCACGTGCACGCAACACTTTGTAAGGTTTGAGCACTAGCTGTAGGTGTAAAAATGGTCAGTTATAATATAATTGATGAATTTAGTTGTCATGAAACTTTGTTTTGTGCTTTAATGCCATTTTCTTGTCATAATCTTACACGTTACATTACGCTGAATGCGGGCAAGTTGATCATGCACTCATCAACTCTATGATCATGAATTTTCTTTCCTCGCCTGACCAGGGAAACGAAATAGTCAATTCAAGCCAGAACTAAACAGTTATCTGCTGCCACTCATTCGAGCTTTACATGTGTGATAAGGTGCACCTATCACCAAGTGTATTGTACATCTACTGTGTTCATGTCATAAGGTGCACCTATCACCAAGTGTATTGCACATCTCCTGTGCTCATCCTCTATTCAGTTATCCCTGCTTCTGTCTCTTCCCACCCCACCCTATCCTGCGTGTCAGATCTCTGTGTGACAGACCTCTCTCCAACCCCCCTTCCCCATCCTTTGTCTAAGTCAGGCTGACCAGCTGACCGCTCTGGGACCCCTCCTCTGCTGTGGTCTGATTGTTGGTGCAGCTGCCCTGTCAGTCACTCGTTAAATTAGCTTGGCCCCTGGCTAGTGAGCCGTTCTCCGACTCTGGCATCTGACAGTTACTTGCAACGACATATGATTTATTCAATAGATTGTGTTATGCTGAATGAGGCAACATTTGTAAGAAGTCATTTCAAAGTAAGTTAAATTAAGTAATCTCTCCTTTCTGCCAACTAGAAGCACAACCCGGGAACAAGGGTTAAGATTGGTAAAATAATCCACACCCTGGCTCCTGTGAGGTCCGTGCATTCCCTTGTTAAGGGAGAGACGGCACACAGCGAGAGAGACCACTGCCACCACGGTCTAGAGAGTCCACTGCCACCACGGTCTAGAGAGTCCACTGCCACCACGGTCTAGAGAGTCCACTGCCACCACGGTCTAGAGAGTCCACTGCCACCACGGTCTTGGGTTGGTCCAGGCCATTATCATCAGGCCTCGGACCAGCCAGGAGCTCCTATACCCGTGGGTTAATAAGTTGTGGAAAGCAGCTACGACTCGTCTCATACCTGCGTCCTTCTACCATCAAGCCTCGAGCTCCTCACCGCTCGAACCTCAACCACCGGCTTTTGTCCCCCATCTTCACACATGAAACATTATATCACACTAGCTCGATCGTCTGCTAGTGTAGCGGCTACGGTTAGATCGTGTTCGTCTGCTAGGTACGTACGGTGTGGTTTGTTTACTCATCTTCTGTGGGTTTTGTGCAAAAAGTATACGTTACAATAGTCTATTATGACTATTTTCGATTAGTTTTTTTATATCTAATTAAACTTTTTGCATGCTTTAATGCCATCCTTTTGCCACGATCTAGCGATAATCACTCCTCAACACAGACCCGAAACATACCCCAACATATAGCACTGGAAGTTATGCAACCTACCATCATGGCTGTGCTGCTAATTACCATATGACCCCTGGTGAACTCTTCTCCGGCCATTAACGCTTGGAGGCCTGTCGGACTGGGCCGCTCTTGCGCAACTGCTCAGTCGCCCTCTGCAAGGCAGCCGCCCACAGTAGGAAATGCACAACTTAGGCCCACCAGCTGTCAAGGCGCACAGGCAGCCGCCCACAGTAGGAAATGCACAACTTAGGCCCACCAGCTGTCAAGGCGCACAGGCAGCCGCCCACAGTAGGAAATGCACAACTTAGGCCCACCAGCTGTCAAGGCGCACAGGCAGCCGCCCACAGTAGGAAATGCACAACTTAGGCCCACCAGCTGTCAAGGCGCACAGGCAGCCGCCCACAGTAGGAAATGCACAACTTAGGCCCACCAGCTGTCAAGGCGCACAGGCAGCCGCCCACAGTAGGAAATGCACAACTTAGGCCCACCAGCTATCAAGGCGCACAGTATTTAAAATGCAGCTGCAGTCCTAGTCGTTCTTCATACCTGTCTACAGGTATCTCTCTTCTTTCATTCCATTAGCGCTTGTCCCGTGGTGTAACACCTGAGAACAGAGCACAACGACTGATAGGGCATCGCGCGCCACTTGAAGTTTCCGGTGCATGGGGAGTAACTTGGTCGAGCATGCACACTCAAGAACAATAACTCCGTGTGTGTATGTGTGTGTGTGTGTGTGTGTGTGTGTGTGTGTGTGTGTGTGTGTGCGTGCGTGCGTGCGTGCGTGAGAGTGAGAGAGAGAGAGAGAGAGAGAGAGAGAGAGAGAGAGAGAGAGAGAGAGAGAGAGAGAGATGGAGAGAGAGAGAGAGAGAGAGAGAGAGAGAGAGAGAGAGAGAGAGAGAGAGAGAGAGAGAGGGAGGAGGGGGGGGGGGAGAGCTGAACTTTATTTTGAGGCTATTGGCCCATTGCCTTTGCACATGATTGAAAAGTTCAACAACAAACCACATGGCTCCATGCCGTATCCATGCGATTATTGTGTGAACAATTATATCGTAGCCATTTAACCTCGAATCATTTTATACATGTACTAATCCAACAGTAGAGAAAACATGACTAGGCTACTTCATTTGTGTATTCTAATTCTAAAGGCATGAAAGCTGTTCATAGCTTTGATTGTGACATTTTGCCATAGTTCTTTGCATTAAATATTTGCAGACATTTATATAATTCGGTATCTGTGTCAAGTGCAGATCGAAATATTCTAATCCAAGTTGCTGGCATGCTGATTAACGCAACAAAAGGGAACGCATCTCGTTTTATCTTTCTCCACAAAATGCATAATGTGTATCTTGATGTGTATATTGAGTAGTTTGTACCTTCTATTGCTAATGAAATAATTAATTTTGAATATAAAGCAACTGAATACATTTTCTAAACTTGTTTCAAGTGTATTCGGATTGTTTTAAAAGCCGAAGCTTTCTTTAAATGATGAATATTACAAATACCTATCACTACTACTATTTTCTGCATTCCATTCTTGGAGATAGCCGGCTTTCATTCTTAGCTTAAATTGTGACAGGAATCACTTCTCATCGCGTACTCCGCTGCTGATCCGTACAAAGCCAAAATCCAATTTACAAAAACAGTTCTTTATAGACTTCTGTCTATTTTCGTTCAAAAGCATTATCACTACTTGTTTTGGAAGTCGATCTTTCCTCATCCTCCCGAATACATAAGAACTGGTAAAACTTGTGCACCAAAAAGTCTGAAGAAGAGGTCTGGCGAAACACATCCAAGTTTTTAACAGCATTTAGTAACCTGGAGCAAGCCAGCTTTTGCTCTCTGCACCAGATCCTGTTGCTATGTCAAGACAATCGTGTAGAAAAGATTGCCCCAACATCCAATTGTTTCCCCTCCAAGAACCACCTTTCATGCCCAGCTAAAAAAAACAACATTGCAAAACACCACCACATTTGTTTTGTTTGAGTTAACCTCCAGTCCAACCACAGTATCAGAGATAAGTTCGATATCATTTGCGAATAGAAGAAAAAATACCGATATCGTTTCAGGCATCAACTGGACTCCATGTTTCCCATCTTCAATGACCTTCCCTGCTGCATACGAAACTAACAAGGAATACAATTATCGGGCTGATTTGCAGCCTTGTTTTAAGCCCCGTTCACTCTCGAACGAAGCACTGCACTGACCATTGCGTCCAACACAGCACCACATTGAAGAGTGCATGTACATACATGCCTTGAAGCATGCTTAGGATTTTCCCTTCATTCCATACGTGTACAATCTTACATCATCCACTCAGTCCACCGTTTCAAAACTACAAAAGCCTTTTTAAAGTCCACAAATGCAGAGTACAGCTTCCGCTTCCTGCTCAAATAGCCTGGGGAAGGAGAAAGGAAGAGAGCATGTAGCGTGGAAAATAGTAACCCGTGGAAAACAGTAACGGAAGTCATCGCAGAGTTATCTGCTCGGGATTTTCTGAAAATTCAACTCTAAAAAGAGACGGCACCCGCCACTCCGCCTGACTGACTTGGCACGCCCGGGGAGTTATGCTAAGATCCGGCCGCGTAAATATATCTGCGTTTTGTGACAAACGTCTTTCTCGGCGGTACTGTACTCCATGCACCTTTACGGTGCGCGTGATTCGGGTGTAATCTTAAGCTAAACGACGTTTATTGGCGCTGCTGAAATGGTCGAAGTCGGAAACATTCGGAACGTCGTTTAGCTTAAGATTACACCCGAATCACGCGCACCGTTAAGGTGCATGGAGTACAGTACCGCCGAGCAAGACGTTTGTCACAAAACGCAGATATATTTACGCGGCCGGATCTTAGCATAACTCCCCGGGCGTGCCAAGTCAGTCAACGGTCGCGTTTTATAAAACCAGACTACAAACAGACTATAGGGAGGTGACTCCCATATTATTTCCGGCAGGGGAGACGGCTTTACAGGGGGGAAAACTTTTTTGAACGCTACATCATGTGTTAAACTACACAAATGCACCAAAACCTCGAAAAGCAACTAATGCGTCGTTTGTCGGAATATATACCATGCGAAGAACAGGTGCAGGAGCGGTAAATTGCATAAAGCACGTCCCTCGCAGATAACTCTGCGATGACTTCCGTTACTGTTTTCCACGGGTTACTATTTTCCACGCTACAGAGCAGCCTTGGCAGCTTGATCTGCTCTCTCGTTCCCCGAAATGCTAGGGCCCCTACAGGAAGCGACCCTAGAGCTCGCAGTCGGCATTTTCCACTGCCTATTTAAGGGTGCACCATTAATTGGGACGTCAGCGCAAAGTGGCAGAAAATCACATGCTAGCATCTTCCCCAAAACTAATCGAAAATAGTCATAATAGACTATTGTCACGTATAATTTGTGCACAAAACCCACAGAAGAGAAGTAAACAAACCACACCGTACATACCTAGCAGACGAACACGATCGAACCGTAGCCACTACGCCAGCAGACGATCGAGCTAGTGTGATATAATGTTTCATGTAAAGCTCCAATGAGTGGCAGCAGATAACTGTTTAGTTCTGGCTTGAATTGACTATTTCGTTTCCCTGGTCAGGCGAGGACCGAAAATTCACAAAACCCACAGAAGAGAAGTAAACAAACCACACCGTACATACCTAGCACTAGCAGACGAACATGATCGAACCGTAGCCACAACGCTAGCAGACGATCGAGCTAGTGTGATATAATGTTTCATGTAATGCTCGAATTAGTGGCAGCAGATAACTGTTTAGTGCTGGCTTGAATTGACTATTTCGTTTCCCTGGTCAGGCGAGGACAGAAAATTCACGATCATAGAGTCGATGAGTGCATGATCAACTTAATTGCTCGCATTCGGCGTAATGTAACGTGTAAGATTATGACAAGAAAATGGCATTAAAGCACAAAACAAAGTTTCATGACAACTAAATTCACCAATAATATTAATAACTGACCATTTTTACACCTACAGCTAGTGCTAAAACCTTACATACAAAGCAAACAAAACATATTGCGGGGAGTGTCCCGGTCACGCATCAAAACTCAGTGCACGAGTGATCGTTTCGCTTTTCTCTTATTAGTGTATCTGCTCCGACATGGTAAGCTGGCTGTGCCAAGAAACCAACATCTAAAATAATTAGAGTTATTTGATACATTTGTCTTTCTAAGGTAATTTCCGTGAGGAAGAAAACGCGTTACGTTGACTTTCGCAAGCCCGATGCCTGTCGATTTTACCTCAACAAAATTGAAGTGATCGGCGGGGTCGATCGATACCAGCTGACGCTCCCTGTGGGTTAGGGTGTGTGTGTGTGTGTGTGTGTGTGTGTGTGTGTGTGTGTGTGTGTGTGTGTGTGTGTGTGTGTGTGTGTGTGTGTGTGTGTGTGTGTGTGTAAGAATTGACCCACCGCGTCTCCCTTCGCGATTCGTAAGAGGCGAATAACTAGGTACATCGTGACTTGATTTCCGTTTGCTCGATTCTAGCATGGATCCAATATAGAGTATGATGTAATGTCCATGATTCTAGCGATTGTCGTGCTTGATGGCCTTACATAGCCTACAACGGCTGATATGCCGTAGAACTCGCAATCCATCCATCCATCCATCCATCACGATTCGCAAGAGGCGAATAACTCGGTGTATCTTTATACCGAAAAACACCGAAAAACACCGTAAAACACCGTAAAACACCGAAAAACACCGTAAAACACC
>JAWQFJ010029600.1:15000-21182 GCA_034096865.1 Theodoxus fluviatilis | reverse complement strand
GACTGACGAATACATAAAGTCAATAAATAATACATATGGACATAGACACGTCCACTAAGCCGTTACCCCCCCCCCCCCCCCATCCCACCCCCCATCACCACATAAAAAGTATACAATAGAACAATACAAAAACAGCCCTGCACAAGAGAAAGCTACAAGAAGACCAACTCTCTCTCTCTCTCCCCCCCCCCCCCCTCCCCACACTCAGTAGCAGTCCATATGTCCCAGAGGAAGCGCAAAAGATCCCGTCGCACATTTTGCATTTCGCTATTCCGCCAATTGACATTTTAGGAGGGTGTCTTCGAGTTTACGACATAAACAAATCATTTTCTTTTCAAACCTCAATTCTGAAAATTTGATACATTCAATAGGACCTAACTTCCAGTAAGTGTGCAAAATGTCAAGGAAATCCGTCCAGTTATTTTTTGAGATATCAGCCGTTAAGTCGGGACAGACAGATAGACACACAGACAGACAGATAAAGTCTGTAGGACCTCCAGAAAACCTGGAGGGATAAATCTGTGTCTACTTACTCTGAAGATACGCAGTGCATCTCAACTCGTGTTGCTGGAACATGCTTTGATTAATTTTTGCATGGCACTTTTCTCATCCTTCTGTTCATTCATTCACTTCGACCTTTTTCACGGGTCCGCCAGTCGTCCTTCCCTCCGCCTGTCATTCTTTCCCTGCCAGATCTGCGGCGGATTTGCCAGGAGCAATCCTAACGCATCTTACGCGATAATTTCGCGGAATCAGAGATGTGTTTCATTTCGAAAAGTTTTTTTTTAATTTTAGTTCAGAGATAACCGCTTTCGGCGAGCGCATGCGTGGACAGGTTCAGTTCGGAGAAAGGCTTGAAGCTTCGTGAGCTAGCGCTCGCCGCGAGCGATCATCTCTGAACATTTTTTTCATCTTTTGAGACGAAACGCGCCTCTGGTCCCGCGAGAAGATCGCGTGTGAAGCGAAGACCGTCGTACACGAGGCGATTTTACCCTGGCAATCTCGCTAGCGTCATTGTGGCAGCCAATCACGGCTGGCATTACTGGATCAAAGGCGTCAGTAGCGCTCTGCCATTGGGAGATATTTTTGTCAGTCCGTGTGAGGCGTGTGGAATTGCCTCGTGTGCGAAGGCCGTAAATTAGGATTGCTTCTGAGTAAGCGCCGCCTCGGGCGAGGGGAAAAAGCTAGCAGATTCTCTGAGATGGCGAATGGCCTGAAGAGCGAAACACATTACTAACGTTGCTCACCTCTCTCTGCATTTACTACCTTGTGTGTGTGTAAATTTCCTTTTTGCCATTGGCCACAAGTGCGATTTTACTGTTCAAATGTTTATATTCAGAAAAGGCCAAGGAATTTCTTGTTTAGCGAAATCATTCAGTATGTCTCTCTACCCGCCTATCTCCATGAACGCCCATCTGTCCGTCCATAAGGCTGTTTTTCTGTCTGTTGATCTACATGTCTGTCGTGGTGGTGGTGGTGCTGGTGGTGGTGGTGTATGTGTGTGTGTGTGTGTGTGTGTGTGTGTGTGTGTGTGTTTGCGAGTGTCCATCAGTACGTCCGTCCGTCCATCAGTGTGTTTGTGTGACTGTCTACCTCCTTGCCACCCTGTGTGTTTGCCTGCCTGCCTGCCTGCCTGCCTGTCTATTGGTCTGTAATTAAGTGCAGAAAGAAAGCTGTACCACGACAGACAGAGGAAGTGCTACGTGGTGCAGTCTGGTACGTGTACAGGAAGTGCTACGTGTTGCAGACTGGTGCATGTACAGGAAGTGCTACGTGTTGCAGACTGGTGGGTGTACAGGAAGTGCTACGTGTTGCAGACTGGTGGGTGTACAGGAAGTGCTACGTGTTGCAGACTGGTGGGTGTAAAGGAAGTGCTACGTGTTGCAGACTGGTGCATGTACAGGAAGTGCTACGTGTTGCAGACTGATGTGTGTACAGGAAGTGCTACGTGTTGCAGACTGGTGCGTGTACAGGAAGTGCTACGTGTTGCAGACTGGTGCATGTACAGGAAGTGCTACGTGTTGCAGACTGGTGGGTGTACAGGAAGTGCTACGTGTTGCAGACTGATGCGTGTACAGGAAGTGCTACGTGTTGCA
Source organism: Theodoxus fluviatilis (assembly GCA_034096865.1). Classification (NCBI taxonomy): domain Eukaryota; kingdom Metazoa; phylum Mollusca; class Gastropoda; order Cycloneritida; family Neritidae; genus Theodoxus; species Theodoxus fluviatilis. The sequence continues at coordinate 19,086 of JAWQFJ010029600.1, read as the reverse complement.
GACTGATGCATGTACAGGAAGTGCTACGTGTTGCAGACTGGTGCATGTACAGGAAGTGCTACGTGTTGCAGACTGATGCGTGTACAGGAAGTGCTACGTGTTGCAGACTGGTGCGTGTACAGGAAGTGCTACGTGTTGCAGACTGATGCATGTACAGGAAGTGCTACGTGTTGCAGACTGATGCATGTACAGGAAGTGCTACGTGTTGCAGACTGGTGCGTGTACAGGAAGTGCTACGTGTTGCAGACTGGTGCATGTACAGGAAGTGCTACGTGTTGCAGACTGATGCATGTACAGGAAGTGCTACGTGTTGCAGACTGGTGCGTGTACAGGCTGTACAGGAAGTGCTACGTGTTGCAGACTGGTGCATGTACAGGAAGTGCTACGTGTTGCAGACTGGTGCGTGTACAGGAAGTGCTACGTGTTGCAGACTGGTGCGTGTACAGGAAGTGCTACGTGTTGCAGACTGGTGCATGTACAGGAAGTGCTACGTGTTGCAGACTGGTGCGTGTACAGGCTGTACAGGAAGTGCTACGTGTTGCAGACTGGTGCGTGTACAGGAAGTGCTACGTGTTGCAGACTGGTGCGTGTACAGGAAGTGCTACGTGTTGCAGACTGGTGCATGTACAGGAAGTGCTACGTGTTGCAGACTGGTGGGTGTACAGGCTGTACAGGATGTGCTACGTGTTGCAGACAGGTGTGTGTACAGGAAGTGCTACGTGTTGCAGACTGGTGCATGTACAGGAAGTGCTACGTGTTGCAAGTGGTGCGTGTACAGGAAGTGCTACGTGTTGCAGACTGGTGCGTGTACAGGAAGTGCTACGTGTTGCAGACTGGTGCGTGTACAGGAAGTGCTACGTGTTGCAGACTGGTGCGTGTACAGGAAGTGCTACGTGTTGCAGACTGGTGCGTGTACAGGAAGTGCTACGTGTTGCAGACTGATGCATGTACAGGAAGTGCTACGTGTTGCAGACTGGTGCATGTACAGGAAGTGCTACGTGTTGCAGACTGGTGCGTGTACAGGAAGTGCTACGTGTTGCAGACTGGTGCGTGTACAGGCTGTACAGGAAGTGCTACGTGTTGCAGACTGGTGCGTGTACAGGCTGTACAGGAAGTGCTACGTGTTGCAGACTGGTGGGTGTACAGGAAGTGCTACGTGTTGCAGACTGGTGCGTGTACAGGCTGTACAGGAAGTGCTACGTGTTGCAGACTGGTGGGTGTAAAGGAAGTGCTACGTGTTGCAGACTGGTGCGTGTACAGGCTGTACAGGAAGTGCTACGTGTTGCAGACTGGTGGGTGTACAGGAAGTGCTACGTGTTGCAGACTGGTGGGTATAAAGGAAGTGCTACGTGTTGCAGACTGGTGCGTGTACAGGCTGTACAGGAAGTGCTACGTGTTGCAGACTGGTGGGTATAAAGGAAGTGCTACGTGTTGCAGACTGGTGCGTGTACAGACTGTACAGGAAGTGCTACGTGTTGCAGACTGATGCGTGTACAGGAAGTGCTACGTGTTGCAGACTGGTGCGTGTACAGGAAGTGCTACGTGTTGCAGACTGGTGCATGTACAGGAAGTGCTACGTGTTGCAGACTGGTGCGTGTACAGACTGTACAGGAAGTGCTACGTGTTGCAGACTGGTGCATGTACAGGAAGTACTACATGTTGCAGACTGGTGCGTGTACAGGAAGTACTACATGTTGCAGACTGGTGCGTGTACAGGAAGTGCTACGTGTTGCAGACTGGTGCGTGTACAGGAAGTGCTACGTGTTGCAGACTGGTGCGTGTACAGGAAGTGCTACGTGTTGCAGACTGGTGCATGTACAGGAAGTGCTACGTGTTGCAGACTGGTGCATGTACAGGAAGTGCTACGTGTTGCAGACTGGTGCGTGTACAGGCTGTACAGGAAGTGCTACGTGTTGCAGACTGGTGCGTGTACAGGAAGTGCTACGTGTTGCAGACTGGTGCATGTACAGGAAGTGCTACGTGTTGCAGACTGGTGCGTGTACAGGAAGTGCTAAATATTGCAGACTGGTGCGTGTACAGGCTGTACAGGAAGTGCTACGTGTTGCAGACTGGTGCGTGTACAGGAAGTGCTACGTGTTGCAGACTGGTGCATGTACAGGAAGTGCTACGTGTTGCAGACTGGTGCATGTACAGGAAGTGCTAAATATTGCAGACTGGTGCGTGTACAGGAAGTGCTAAATATTGCAGACTGGTGGATGTACAGGAAGTGCTACGTGTTGCAGACTGGTGCGTGTACAGGCTGTACAGGAAGTGCTAAATATTGCAGACTGGTGGGTGTACAGGAAGTGCTACGTGTTGCAGACTGGTGCGTGTACAGGAAGTGCTACGTGTTGCAGACTGGTGCGTGTACAGGAAGTGCTACGTGTTGCAGACTGGTGCGTGTACAGGAAGTGCTAAATATTGCAGACTGGTGCGTGTACATGCCGTACCGGAAGGAGAAGAGGCGGAGGGCTATGGAGCTCATTGAGATGAGGATGGGACTGGCAGGAATGGAAAGCAGTAAGTCTCCCAAACATCTTTCTATATTTTCCTTCCTTCCTTCCTTCCTTCCTCTCTTGTTGCACGTGATGCCTATCTTAGAGTGTCTCTAGTATGAGGAGTGTGTTTCTAGTCATGCCATGGAGGTCGTCAATGCTGCGAATGAGAGTGGACTGGTGCCTCTTTGTTGACCCTAGTTCTCTCTTATTTGCCTCGTTATCGTTCTTATCACTCTTTTCATGCATGACAAAGACAAGAGCCTAAACCACAATATACATCACACATGAAAAGTATGCTCATCTTAAGAAACTATGTGATTTGATTGCAGAGACCAAATACGCCACTGTCTTGAAAAGGTATTTGGAGCTCTCCCAGCAGGAGAAAGTGATCAGGGTGTGAGTGGAGGTAAGAACAGAGAGAAACTTACAGGAAGGCAGGCAGACAGCCCGACAGACAGACAGAACGACAGACGGACGGACGGACGGTTCGACAGACAGAGAGACAAAGAGAAAGACAAACAGACAGCCAGACACACACACACACACACACACACACACACACACACACACACACACACACACACAGATATACAGAGATACATAAACAGAGACAGACAGATACACACAAAACCCACACACACACGCACACACACACACACACATATACAAAACGTACGTATACAAAAACATACACACTGAGTGTTTTTCACCAACAGGGCAACTAAAAACTTTAATTTCTCTGTTACTCCTGTGCGCTGCAGTATTTGATTCAGAGGAGTTGATCAACTACGATGATGTTAAATGCCGTTTTTGTCTTCAGAACTATGAACCTTTATGACGTAAACTAAACACCATGGATTTCTGTGAAGATCCCACAGACATCACAACTTTCATTCTTGTTAGCACGTAAAGACGTTTAACCAACAGGTGCATCAATCGATGTTCACCTATGCATTCATGCACAATCATGCACACATTCATACCAGACAAAGTGACAAGACAGGGTCTCAGCAATTTTCCTCGATCAACATGATTTGTAACTTTTCTCCCATCTCTCCCGCCCCTGGGATTGAACCACGGCACAGCGCCTCGCTGCAAAGCCCAACGCCTTAGCATGCTGGACCATCTACACCTCCCAAAAAAGAGGCTATCAATAGCCCAGCAGAGGCTTCGGGTTGGCTTTGAACTCATGAGGGCACAAGGGGAGAGCACTGGGATGTGTGCTGCCAGGATCTTTTTATTATGACGTAAACTAAACACCATGGATTTCTCGGAAGATCCCACAGACATCACAACTTTCATTCTTGTTGGCACGTAAAGACGTTTAACCAACAGGTGCATTAATCGATGTTCACCTATGCATTCATGCACAATCATGCGCACATTCATACCAGACAAAGTGACAAGACAGGGTCGCAGCAATTTTCCTCGATCAACATGATTTGTAACTTTTCTCCCATCTCTCCCGCCCCTGGGATAGCCTATTTTTTGGGAGGTGTAGATGGTCCAGCATGCTAAGGCGTTGGGCTTTGCAGCGAGGCGCTGTGCCGTGGTTCAATCCCAGGGGCGGGAGAGATGGGAGAAAAGT
>JAWQFJ010029600.1:0-5000 GCA_034096865.1 Theodoxus fluviatilis | reverse complement strand
TAAGTTTCTCTCTGTTCTTACCTCCACTCACACCCTGATCACTTTCTCCTGCTGGGAGAGCTCCAAATACCTTTTCAGGACAGTGGCGTATTTGGTCTCTGCAATCAAATCACATAGTTTCTTAAGATGAGCATACTTTTCATGTGTGATGTATATTGTGGTTTAGGCTCTTGTCTTTGTCATGCATGAAAAGAGTGATAAGAACGATAACGAGGCAAATAAGAGAGAACTAGGGTCAACAAAGAGGCACCAGTCCACTCTCATTCGCAGCATTGACGACCTCCATGGCATGACTAGAAACACACTCCTCATACTAGAGACACTCTAAGATAGGCATCACGTGCAACAAGAGAGGAAGGAAGGAAGGAAAATATAGAAAGATGTTTGGGAGACTTACTGCTGTCCATTCCTGCCAGTCCCATCCTCATCTCAATAAGCTCCATAGCCCTCCGCCTCTTCTCCTTCCGGTACGGCATGTACACGCACCAGTCTGCAATATTTAGCACTTCCTGTACACGCACCAGTCTGCAATATTTAGCACTTCCTGTACACGCACCAGTCTGCAACACGTAGCACTTCCTGTACACGCACCAGTCTGCAACACGTAGCACTTCCTGTACACGCACCAGTCTGCAATATTTAGCACTTCCTGTACACGCACCAGTCTGCAATATTTAGCACTTCCTGTACACGCACCAGTCTGCAATATTTAGCACTTCCTGTACACGCACCAGTCTGCAACACGTAGCACTTCCTGTACATGCACCAGTCTGCAACACGTAGCACTTCCTGTACATGCACCAGTCTGCAACACGTAGCACTTCCTGTACACGCACCAGTCTGCAACACGTAGCACTTCCTGTACAGCCTGTACACGCACCAGTCTGCAATATTTAGCACTTCCTGTACACGCACCAGTCTGCAACACGTAGCACTTCCTGTACATGCACCAGTCTGCAACACGTAGCACTTCCTGTACACGCACCAGTCTGCAACACGTAGCACTTCCTGTACAGCCTGTACACGCACCAGTCTGCAACACGTAGCACTTCCTGTACATGCACCAGTCTGCAACACGTAGCACTTCCTGTACATGCACCAGTCTGCAACACGTAGCACTTCCTGTACACGCACCAGTCTGCAACACGTAGCACTTCCTGTACACGCACCAGTCTGCAACACGTAGCACTTCCTGTACACGCACCAGTCTGCAACATGTAGCACTTCCTGTACACGCACCAGTCTTCAACATGTAGCACTTCCTGTACATGCACCAATCTGCAACACGTAGCACTTCCTGTACAGTCTGTACACGCACCAGTCTGCAACACGTAGCACTTCCTGTACATGCACCAGTCTGCAACACGTAGCACTTCCTGTACACGCACCAGTCTGCAACACGTAGCACTTCCTGTACACGCATCAGTCTGCAACACGTAGCACTTCCTGTACAGTCTGTACACGCACCAGTCTGCAACACGTAGCACTTCCTTTATACCCACCAGTCTGCAACACGTAGCACTTCCTGTACAGCCTGTACACGCACCAGTCTGCAACACGTAGCACTTCCTTTACACCCACCAGTCTGCAACACGTAGCACTTCCTGTACACCCACCAGTCTGCAACACGTAGCACTTCCTGTACAGCCTGTACACGCACCAGTCTGCAACACGTAGCACTTCCTGTACACCCACCAGTCTGCAACACGTAGCACTTCCTGTACAGCCTGTACACGCACCAGTCTGCAACACGTAGCACTTCCTGTACACCCACCAGTCTGCAACACGTAGCACTTCCTGTACAGCCTGTACACGCACCAGTCTGCAACACGTAGCACTTCCTGTACAGCATGTACACGCACCAGTCTGCAACACGTAGCACTTCCTGTACACGCACCAGTCTGCAACACGTAGCACTTCCTGTACATGCACCAGTCTGCAACACGTAGCACTTCCTGTACATGCATCAGTCTGCAACACGTAGCACTTCCTGTACACGCACCAGTCTGCAACACGTAGCACTTCCTGTACACGCACCAGTCTGCAACACGTAGCACTTCCTGTACACGCACCAGTCTGCAACACGTAGCACTTCCTGTACACGCACCAGTCTGCAACACGTAGCACTTCCTGTACACGCACCACTTGCAACACGTAGCACTTCCTGTACATGCACCAGTCTGCAACACGTAGCACTTCCTGTACACGCACCAGTCTGCAACACGTAGCACTTCCTGTACAGCCTGTACACCCACCAGTCTGCAACACGTAGCACTTCCTGTACATGCACCAGTCTGCAACACGTAGCACTTCCTGTACACGCACCAGTCTGCAACACGTAGCACTTCCTGTACACGCACCAGTCTGCAACACGTAGCACTTCCTGTACAGCCTGTACACGCACCAGTCTGCAACACGTAGCACTTCCTGTACATGCACCAGTCTGCAACACGTAGCACTTCCTGTACACGCACCAGTCTGCAACACGTAGCACTTCCTGTACACGCACCAGTCTGCAACACGTAGCACTTCCTGTACATGCACCAGTCTGCAACACGTAGCACTTCCTGTACAGCCTGTACATGCACCAGTCTGCAACACGTAGCACTTCCTGTACACGCATCAGTCTGCAACACGTAGCACTTCCTGTACATGCACCAGTCTGCAACACGTAGCACTTCCTGTACACGCACCAGTCTGCAACACGTAGCACTTCCTGTACATGCATCAGTCTGCAACACGTAGCACTTCCTGTACATGCATCAGTCTGCAACACGTAGCACTTCCTGTACACGCACCAGTCTGCAACACGTAGCACTTCCTGTACACGCATCAGTCTGCAACACGTAGCACTTCCTGTACATGCACCAGTCTGCAACACGTAGCACTTCCTGTACATGCATCAGTCTGCAACACGTAGCACTTCCTGTACATGCATCAGTCTGCAACACGTAGCACTTCCTGTACACCCACCAGTCTGCAACACGTAGCACTTCCTGTACATGCACCAGTCTGCAACACGTAGCACTTCCTGTACACGCACCAGTCTGCAACACGTAGCACTTCCTGTACACGCACCAGTCTGCAACACGTAGCACTTCCTGTACATGCACCAGTCTGCAACACGTAGCACTTCCTGTACACCCACCAGTCTGCAACACGTAGCACTTCCTGTACACCCACCAGTCTGCAACACGTAGCACTTCCTGTACACCCACCAGTCTGCAACACGTAGCACTTCCTGTACATGCACCAGTCTGCAACACGTAGCACTTCCTGTACACGTACCAGACTGCACCACGTAGCACTTCCTCTGTCTGTCGTGGTACAGCTTTCTTTCTGCACTTAATTACAGACCAATAGACAGGCAGGCAGGCAGGCAGGCAGATAAACACACAGGCTGGCAAGGAGGTAGACAGTCACACAAACACACTGATGGACGGACGGACGTACTGATGGACACTCGCAAACACACACACACACACACACACACACACACACACACACACACACACCACCACCACCAGCACCACCACCACCACCACGACAGACATGTAGATCAACAGACAGAAAAACAGCCTTATGGACGGACAGATGGGCGTTCATGGAGATAGGCGGGTAGAGAGACATACTGAATGATTTCGCTAAACAAGAAATTCCTTGGCCTTTTCTGAATATAAACATTTGAACAGTAAAATCGCACTTGTGGCCAATGGCAAAAAGGAAATTTACACACACACAAGGTAGTAAATGCAGAGAGAGGTGAGCAACGTTAGTAATGTGTTTCGCTCTTCAGGCCATTCGCCATCTCAGAGAATCTGCTAGCTTTTTCCCCTCGCCCGAGGCGGCGCTTACTCAGAAGCAATCCTAATTTACGGCCTTCGCACACGAGGCAATTCCACACGCCTCACACGGACTGACAAAAATATCTCCCAATGGCAGAGCGCTACTGACGCCTTTGATCCAGTAATGCCAGCCGTGATTGGCTGCCACAATGACGCTAGCGAGATTGCCAGGGTAAAATCGCCTCGTGTACGACGGTCTTCGCTTCACACGCGATCTTCTCGCGGGACCAGAGGCGCGTTTCGTCTCAAAAGATGAAAAAAATGTTCAGAGATGATCGCTCGCGGCGAGCGCTAGCTCACGAAGCTTCAAGCCTTTCTCCGAACTGAACCTGTCCACGCATGCGCTCGCCGAAAGCGGTTATCTCTGAACTAAAATTAAAAAAAAACTTTTCGAAATGAAACACATCTCTGATTCCGCGAAATTATCGCGTAAGATGCGTTAGGATTGCTCCTGGCAAATCCGCCGCAGATCTGGCAGGGAAAGAATGACAGGCGGAGGGAAGGACGACTGGCGGACCCGTGAAAAAGGTCGAAGTGAATGAATGAACAGAAGGATGAGAAAAGTGCCATGCAAAAATTAATCAAAGCATGTTCCAGCAACACGAGTTGAGATGCACTGCGTATCTTCAGAGTAAGTAGACACAGATTTATCCCTCCAGGTTTTCTGGAGGTCCTACAGACTTTATCTGTCTGTCTGTGTGTCTATCTGTCTGTCCCGACTTAACGGCTGATATCTCAAAAAATAACTGGACGGATTTCCTTGACATTTTGCACACTTACTGGAAGTTAGGTCCTATTGAATGTATCAAATTTTCAGAATTGAGGTTTGAAAAGAAAATGATTTGTTTATGTCGTAAACTCGAAGACACCCTCCTAAAATGTCAATTGGCGGAATAGCGAAATGCAAAATGTGCGACGGGATCTTTTGCGCTTCCTCTGGGACATATGGACTGCTACTGAGTGTGGGGAGGGGGGGGGGAGAGAGAGAGTTGGTCTTCTTGTAGCTTTCTCTTGTGCAGGGCTGTTTTTGTATTGTTCTATTGTATACTTTTTATGTGGTGATGGGGGGTGGGATGGGGGGGGGGGGGGGGGGGGTAACGGGTTATTGGACGTGTATATTTCCATATGTATTATTTATTGACTTTATGTATTCGT
>JAWQFJ010029599.1:62500-73539 GCA_034096865.1 Theodoxus fluviatilis | reverse complement strand
GTGATTGGGTAAGTGAATTACTCGCGCAGCAAACTGAACGAAAACCTTGTGCGGGACGAAACCCGGTATGCAAAACAATTTTTCCCCGATTTTAAGAATTTTAACGAAAAAGATCTGGTGCGATCTCCTATCACTCACCTCTAATGAAGTGTCCGCAGCTTCCCCATAAGAAACTTGTTACATGTTTGACTTTTGGCAGGCGTGTTAAACTCTCAGCCTGTTCGACATCGAGTCGAATACGACATAATTCCTCGATAAGTCTTAACAGCAAACAGCGTTGATCGAACGTACAGTTTCTCTGTGAGGAATGAAAAAGGAGAGAACTAAATAAACACACCTTGTGAAATGATATTTGGAGACGGAAAGAACCTCTACCCCAACTCCTCCCCAAAAGCAAGACAGTGAAACAAAATGAGACAAATCAATGTAGGCATTATTGTTGTTGTTTTTGTACCTGCCTTTTCCTTGATTCCCTCAGTCGGGAAACATATCTATACCGCAAGGACAAACGCGGCATCTCCCTCATGTATGTATATGTAGGTGATTTCATAATAAGTGACTCCATTTGGTTGTGAAACCTTCCTCGTTTAATGCGAACGTAGTAAATCCTCATGAAAGAAAACTGTGGCAATGACATTGCGCCAACAAAACCTGGCACAATGTTTGGTATGGCACATGAAGACATCAATCAATTTTTCAGTAAGCTACAAAGAATATGCTTCAAATTGAAAAATGTCACTTCCCCAAACAGCAGATTTCGGAACTGCCAAGAACTCCTTTTACTGAACAAATCGCAGCCAGAATAGCTGACACCATCAGCATATTAGGGAAGATATTACACATGAGGGAAGAAGCTGTTTATGGTTAAGCAAGTGGAGGTGAGCGGGAAAAGAGCAACGTTGCGAAGATGCCAAGATATAACATGTTTCTACAATCTCTTTATTGATAATGAGAAAGCAAAAAAAGAAGAAAAAAGTCACCGTCGCAACCACCACCACCACCACCACTAACAAAAACAACAACAACAACAACAACAACAACAACAACAACAACAAAACTGCGACAGATAAGGAAATTATTGTGTCCTTTTTCGAGACGGTTATTGCTGTTTGCCGTCACTCTCCTCTGGCGCGACTCGCGCAACTCTGATTCTCGCTTTGATCTGGGACGCGGGCAGAACACAGGCACCAATGTCGCTCCAGCAGCCGCTTGTTGGCCCATCACCATTGAAGGGCTGTGTGCCGAAAGCTGCTTTGTGCGAGTTTGTGACAGTGAGTGTGTGTATATGTGTGTGTGTGTGTGTGTGTGTGTGTGTGTGTGTGTGTGTGTGTGTGTGTGTAAATGTGTGTGCGTGCATGTGTGTGTGTATGTGTGTATGTTTGTGTGAATGTGTGTGTGTGTGCGTGCATGTGTGTGCGTGTGTGAATGTGTGTGTGCGTGCATGCGTGTGCGCGTGTATGTGTGCGTGTGTGCATGTGTGTGTATGCGTGCGTGCTTGCATGCGTCCACGAGTGAGTGAGCGAGTGAGCCAGTGAGCGAGTGAGTGAATGAGCGAGTGAGGGAGTGTGTGAGTGAACAAACAAGTGAGTGTGAACGAACGAATAAACGAGTTAGCGGATGAATGTGAACGAATGAATTAATGTGTGGGTAGATACGTTTTTGAGCGACAGAATGAGTGAATGAGTGCGTGAGTGAGAGTAAAAGTTAGCGAAAGAATCAATGAGTGAGCGAGCGAGCGAGCGAGCGAGCGAGCGAGCCAGCCAGCCAGCCAGCCAGCCAGCCAGCCAGCCAGTCAGTCAGTGAGAACGAGTGAGTTTGCGAGTGAGTTTGCGAGTGAGCTAGTGTGTGTGCGAGAGAGTGAGTCAGCAAGTGAGGGAGTGACCAGCACACGCGACGCCCGATGTTTTGCCTGTAGGTATTAGTCCAGTCAGATTGGTTTCGGACCTTGAACAATTTGCTTTAAAGCTGGAACTTTTTAATTTTGAACTCTAATGGTATGTATTATATTTTCCAATAAAGTTTTCCATTGTAGCTTGGGGCCAAGTTTTATAAAAACAATGTTTTTAAGTCGCACGAAATCCCAAACTGGTGGCCATTTCGCCAGACACCGCCTAATGGCCCGCCGCAGCGCAGCCGTTCGGTGAGCGCGGCGGTGTTTAATCAGATTTGGACCCCCGCTCAGAACGCCCCAACGTGGCGACTGGGCGCTTCAATTTGCACCTACAGTCAGTAGCTGAGATGTTGCCTTTTTTGCAGCTGCAGGGCATCACAACTACGCCAAATCTGCCAGACTGTATCTCCAGCAGATGATGGCATTGAAAGACACACACCCAAAGGTGTATCAAGACTACCAAGAGGGGCACCACGTGTTCCGAAGAATGTTTTTAAGTCGCACGAAATCACCACGACCTGTTTGGAATGGTTTCATGCAGGAGGCACATGCTGATGGTGTCTACCCTGGAAAGTCGGAGGTCTTTTTTATGCCGATGATTGACATGAGCTCCAGTGACATGACTTGTATATATTCCACATTGTGTTTTGTCAGTGAACAGGCTTTCAGATATAAAGTGACCCCGGTGATCACCTTCGATCAACCGCTGTATCTCAAAGCTCAGGTCATTGTGTCAAGTGCAGCTGATAGTGCTAGTCACTTGCAGTCATTGGTCCTCAGGTTGGGGAATTTCCACACACAGATGAGTTTTCTCGGGTGTATTGGCCATCTCATGGGGGGTACTGGGTTACAGGAGGCTTTGGAACTTGTATATGCAGAGAATGCTGTGGTGCATATCTTGAACGGCAAGGCGTACTCACGAGCTGTGCGGGCACATCTTCTCATGGACGCGGCTCTTAGTGCGATTCTGACATCAGGAGCCTTCGACCTGCCCTGGATCCTCCTTCATCATCAGGCTGATGACGCGCTGCTGGGTCACGAATCAGACGATTCGCCAACATTGATGGACACATCAGTAGCAGGTTGTGCATCCTCAGAGGAGATTGACACCTCAAACATGGAAGCCTTGCGCCAGGTTGGCCACGAAGACCTTGATGCTGCGGTTTGCCTTCTTGAACGACTTGCGGCAGGTGGCATCTCAGCCGAAGAAGCAGCTAACCATGATGTGATATCTAAGATCAACAAACGTCTAGAGAAGCACAAAGAAAGTCTGTCCAGAAGTCGAACAAGCAGCCTCTGGTTTCAGTACCTAGACATGGTAGGCATTTTGAAGAAATCCATCAAGGCCGAAAGAACTGGGCGCTTCAATTTGCACCTACAGTCAGTAGCTGAGATGTTGCCTTTTTTTGCAGCTGCAGGGCATCACAACTACGCCAAATCTGCCAGACTGTACCTCCAGCAGATGATGGCATTGAAAGACACCCACCCAAAGGTGTATCAAGACTACCAAGAGGGGCACCACGTGTTCCGAAGAAGCGAGAGATACTGGGCGGGGTTGTCGCAGGATCTTGTCATCGAACAAGTCCTCATGAGAAGTCTGAAGACCAGTGGAGGCCTTACACGGGGAACGGGTTTCGGAGAGAGACAATGTCTTGTCTGGCTTCTTTCCATGCCTGCTTGTGCTGAGGTCAACTCTGCAATGCAGACACTCTCAGGCATCACATTCACGAATTCGGAGCAGCACAAAGAAACCGGTATAACCAGACAAGCCCGCGACCACAAGGACACACAGACACTTGTTTCGTACCTGACAGACAGAAGTCCATTTCTCTCAGACCCTTCCCTCAGAAGCATCGCAAGTGGGCGGGTTGCAGATGCCACAGCCAATGTTGATAATGCCAAGAATATCGGGAAGAAAATGTTGGATGGCATGACAGAAAAAAATGTGCTTGAGGTTGTCATCAGAAAGAAAGATGTGGCCGTCACTCTTGCTACAAAATTGGCAGTGAGAGTCAATGATGAGCCCATCATTATCGATCCACTTCTTCTCTTTCAACGCCTGTTGAAGATAGCACAAAGCACACCAGAGACCATACCATCTTTGTTCAAGTATGAGATGACCAACCTTCCATGTGCCTTGTTTGACGCCAGTGGACTACCACGACTGGCATCAAAGTCAACACTTGCAGAGTATCTCTGGTCATTTACAAAAGAGGACACCACTTTGCCAAATGAAAACATTAATTTTGTCCTTGATGGAGGTTCACTTCTCCACAAGCTGCCATGGCGGAGGGGATCAACTTACAACCAGCTGGCTGAGATGTATGCAGAATTTGTTGCACGAAAGTACAAGAAAGCAACCATTGTGTTTGATGGGTACAGCACGCAACAAACAACCAAAGCTGCCACCCATGTCAGACGGCATGGTACCTCAGTGCAGGTAAATTTCACCGGTGACATGATCCTTCAAGACACTCGGGAGAAATTTCTTGCCAATCCAAGCAACAAGCAGCGGTTCATCAATCTTCTGAGCGAAATTTTGATGAAATTGGGGTTCCAGATCCACCATGCAAAAGATGACGCCGATTGCCTGATTGTCAAGACAACTCTAGACGTTGCTGCAAGTTCAACCACTGTCCTCATAGGAGAAGACACTGATCTTCTTGTCTTGCTCCTGTACCACGTTACAGACAATCTTCATGGTGTGTACTTCATGCCGAGTGGGAAAAAGGCCAAACTGTGGGACATCAAGGCAACGAGGGCCAAAATTGGGACAGAAACATGCGGGAGAATACTTTTTGCACATGCGATCACTGGTTGCGACACTACCAGCGGGATGATGAACATTGGCAAATCTCTGCCTGTGAAACTCCTGAGGAAATCAACACTGTTTCAGAAGATTGCTGATGTTTTCATGGCAGCCAGTACTCATCAGGAGATAGAAGAAGCAGGGGAAAAGGCGGTTGTGCTCCTGTATGGAGGTGAGGAAAAGGACAGCCTCAATCATCTGAGATATGTCAAATATGTACAGAAGGTGGCCACATCAACCAAATCTTTCCAACCAAGTTCTCTGCCTCCATCATCATCTGCTGCCAAGTACCATTGCTTCCGCGTCTATTTCCAGGTTCAGGCATGGAAGAACCTGAATGATGCGTCCCTGGATCCGTGTCAATGGGGTTGGGAAGTGGCCAATCGCATGCTACTCCCTATGCTGACTGATTTGCCTGCTGCTCCAGAGGAGCTCTTGACGGTCATCAGGTGCAACTGTCAGACTGACTGTTCAACCACGAGGTGCACTTGCCGGAAACATGGCCTTGTGTGCACAGCAGCATGTGGTCATTGTCGAGGAGAAACCTGTGTCAACGTTGCACCCGTGAACCTAGACTATGAGCAGGACGATGAAATTGATGAAGAGCAATGAAAGGGGAATGGGTATGTTATAGACTGGTGAGAAATTGGCTTTCCTTTGAGTTGAAAAGTTTGCAGAAAAGTGTATATGTACCGTGTTTAGAAAAAAAATGAGGGTTCATTTTTTGGTGAACAAGAGCGAAGAAGGGGGGGGGGGGGGTTCGTGGAGGACGGGGGACAAGTGGGGATTTAGAGAGAGAGATTGAAACACCTCACCTTTTCTCAAAAGCATGCATGTCTGAAACCAATATGAGCATTGAATTGAATGCTGTTTGTTTGTATTTTGTTCATTTACATTTATTTTTATGCTTTGTCGTCGTGTCAAATGTCCTGAGAGACATCAAATCATCAATGAAAATGCACGTTTTTGACATATGTTTAATACATCTAGATTTATTTATCATATATTCAGTTAGCAAATGTCAAATGGAAGCTTGAATTAGCACTATACGTCATATTTCTAGTAACTTTGTGTAATAAATGCAAAATAGGGTAAATTTGTGTTTGCGTCATACTTCAGTTCGGTCGCCATTTTCCAGAGCCCAAAAATAAATGTTTGCCCCATCATACTTTGGTAAACTTTTGGGATGTAAAAGTCACACCCTTAAGCAACCCAAAACAGTTGAGTTTGCATTTAAAGCAATTTGTTCAAGGTTTGGCCATTTTTCACCCGAATCTGACTGGACTATATATTTGAAAGACGAACCTTCTTTTATCGGCGGAATCTTTTTACCTCCGTCACGGAGGTTATGTTTCACTATCGGTTCGTTAGTTAATTAGCAAAATAAATCAAACCGGATCCTGATGAAAGTTGATGAAAGGTCAGAGTTTCGTCCTATAAGGAATCTAATACATTTCGGAGGTTATCTGTTGTCTTCTTTAGGAATTAAGACAAAAAAAATAATGTTGTCTGCAATTTAATTTTGGGAATATAAAAAGACATAAACTTTTCTAGCGCATCAAGAAGGTGATGACGTCAAGCTATTGATGATGAGGGCGTATGCGTTTCGCACAGAGATCTCGCCTTTCGCTGATGACATGAACTCAACTCCGCAGACAGGCCTGGCCAATAGAACAAGCTACCTATATTAATCATGCAGGCCATGGTGGAGAAGTCTTGGCTTTCCTGGCGTAGGTTTGTGCTCTCGGAGTGCTCTATAGTCAAACACATCGAGACCTACATGTTTTTTCTCATCGACGGCTACACCAATGGCGTGCTTCATTGAACAAAGAGCAAAGAAAAAACCTAATCAGGATGACTCCCACTTCATACCAAACTGCCAATTACGAGGGAGAAAGGAAGAAAAAAATCGCAGACCCCTGATACTTTTTTCGAGGAAGTTTGCAAAATAGCTCGTGGAAGACTCATACTTTCGTACATCATGAAAAACCAAATTCTCTAGCGAGACACAAAATGAAGTTA
Organism: Theodoxus fluviatilis; assembly: GCA_034096865.1. Lineage (NCBI taxonomy): Eukaryota > Metazoa > Mollusca > Gastropoda > Cycloneritida > Neritidae > Theodoxus > Theodoxus fluviatilis. Next base: position 66,817 of record JAWQFJ010029599.1, on the reverse strand, counting down.
CAACACACTTTAAAAAACACTTCTCGCTCATGAGCTTTCATCGAGAAGGTTCACGCGTACATTTTTTTCCGCCCTCGCGCTCTAAGAGTGCAGAAATACAGCATTTTAATGGAATCAGCTGCACCTGAAACGTAGGGTGACAAATAAGAGTCACAGGAGATTCTGAACAGTGACAATGGGGAGACTCAGAGACGGAGATTGCGCGAGGTGGAGGCGGGAGAGGGAATGTTAAAAACGCGGCATTTGTCGGAGAAAATTGAATGATGAATGAGGAACAGAAAAACATGAAGAGTAGAGAAAAAAAGGTGATGCGATGGTTGGGTAAAGCAGGGGCAGCTATAGGATGGCAGTGATGGCAGTGATGGCAGTGATGACAATGATGACAGTGATGACATTGATGACAGAGATAACCGTGATGGTAGAAATAACGGTGATGACGGTGATGCCAGATATGACAGTGGTGGCAGTGATGACAGTGATGGCAGTAATGACAGTGATGGCAGTACTGAAAGTGATGACAGCGATGACATATATTACAGAGATGACAGTCAAAACAGTGGTGGTAGTAATGGCAGTGATGACAATGATGGCAGTGACGACATTAATGGCAGTGATGACAGTGATGGCAGTGATGACAGTGATGACAGTGATGACAGTGATGAAGCGTTGGGTAAAATAATGTAATGAACAAACGAACTTACCTCTATTTGGTCAGACCACTGTCTCATTCCGATTAAGGACATAACGGATATGCATCTACACATCGTACATTTCAGTTCATGCTCATGGTTGCTGTCATATTTTGGTACACTCTTGTCTGTTTCCAAAGGAAATGGGACTGTGGAAAAGCAGTGCTCCTGGAGTAAGGAAAAGTGGAGGGAAAAGGCGGGAAAGAAGCATGATTGTTTGAGAATCTTCGGGTAGAAAAAAGGGAGATGGGAAAAGAGGTCTGGTCCATTGGTTAGAACGTTCAATCTGCAGTCACTGACGACTAGTGGGTACGGCGATCAAAGCTGATCGGATTACACAGTTGCATTCTTGAGCAAGGTGCATTATTTAAACATAGTTTCTCGGCACCAGTGAGGACGAAGCAGGAACAATGTGAGAGTGAACGTTGGCAAGCTCACTCACAGCCTAGCCGCATGTTTCCCAGGGAGGTGAAATGGTGGTGGAATAAAAATAGTAGTAGCCCGATGACGAATGAGTAAGCCTGTACTGTTTGAGTGTAAAAGGATTTAAGAGATAATCCCAAGGTAAATGGAGCACTTATTTGATGAGAGCATGACGGAAAAAGGAGGGGGGAAATAGAGATGTAGTGTACGAATAACGAGGACGACCCATTCTTGCTGCAACAGAGGAATCTCGAAGCCATTCTGAACACAGAGATATAGACTAGTCTCAGCCGAGCTGAATAACTCGAAGCATTGGTCAAGTTTTGGAGCAGAGACAGTGTCAGAGAGGGCAGCATCAAAGGAAAGATGGAGGTTGGAAACTTGGCGAGTATTGTGAATTGGTATGGACTAATAGTCTACAAAATTAAATTGACTGTGTTCCTCCTTCCAGTAGCTCTCGCTTGCTATTTCTCTCACTGTCGGGCTGTGTGGAACCTTTACCGACGGTCAAAAGTTGCTGTCCATTACCTTTTAATTATCACACTTAGGTGTTGACGCAACAAAATGAGGAGAGAGAGAGAGAGAGAGAGAGAGAGAGAGAAAGAGAGAGAGACAGACAGACAGACAGACAGACAGACAGACAGACAGACAGACAGACAGACAGACAGACAGACAGACAGACAGACAGACAGACAGACAGACAGACAGACAGACAGACAGACAGACAGACAGACAGACAGACAGACAGACAGAGAGAGACAGACAGAGAGAGAGACAGACAGAGACAGACAGACAGACAGACAGACAGACAGACAGACAGACAGACAGACAGACAGACAGAGAGACACAGAGAGAGAGAGAGAGAGAGAGAGAGAGAGAGAGAGAGAGAGAGAGAGAGAGAGAGAGGCGGTGCCATGCCTTCAAGCTGAAGAGCTGTAATCCAATCGTGGCAGCGCATCAGAGGAAGTGCGCCTTCGGCATGCTGGCAAGAACTCCATAGCCACTTTCATGGAAACCTCCGTCAAAATTGCACTGCAGCTGCCGCCAACAGTTGTTGTACCGCTGCAAAAACCAAATACCGCATGGCGGTTCATCGATTTCGATGAAAGTGCTTCGGGCAATGAAGACAAGACAGCAGTTCCAACTCGGGTGTGCTGAGTCTGTGGCAACGAGGATCGACTACAGCTGTATCCAAATAAAGGGCGCTACTACGCACCGTGTTTGCTTCTCTCTCTGCCCCCCCCCCCCTCCCCCTCACCCGAACCAATGCAATAACCTCACCCACTACCAACATTATTACAACCAGCACCAGCATCACCACTCTCACCATTTTAGTTAGCACAACCATCACCTCAATCATGAAATTACCACAACTACACTCCCACCACCACCACCACCATCACCACCACCACCAGCAACCACTACCATCAACACAATCATTGTCACTACCACATCGCATTCGCAACCACACCACGACCATTACACCTTCACTATAGCTAACCCACCATTGCCACCACTGCACCACCACCACCATATCACCACACCACCACCGCCACCATAGAGTCAAAGCCACCACGTCAATAACCATCCCTAACCGCCTATCACTCATGGCATACTCGGAGCCTGATCTCCAGACCATCGTCTACAGGTTTGCGCAAGCGTCTCAACTCCGGCCTCACTATCAGTCTCGGCAAAACAGTAGTCCTGCACCTGTTTGCTTCAGGCACCACAGCCCTTCTTCCAAAATTGTCCATAGCGGGAACTGAGCTGAAGGTGGTCTACCACTTGAGGTACCTAGAAAGCGTCATATCGTCTGATACTTTACTCGACAAGGAAATTGCGGCTTGTATCCGCAAAACTAGTCTGTCACTCGGTCGCCTACGCTCCCGAGTCGTGAATCACAGGAGCATCAAGATGTCCACGAAAATCAAAGTGTACGCGGCAGCCATGTTTACGTGTCTCCTCCATAGCTGTAAGATTTAGACGCTGTACAAGAAACACGCCAGATGGCTTGTGTGTTTCCATGCAGGTCACTTAAGTCACTCATAAACATTAGGTGGCATGACAGAGTGACTAACCTTGAACTACTAGACAGAGCAGGCCTTGTCAACATTGAGGCTTCGGTGGACTGGTCATGTGATTCGCATGGACAGCTCCCGCATCCAACACCGAAAACCCGGAAGACCAAAGAATCGCTACAAAGACTTCAAGGAAAACCTTCAATGTGCTGATGTTACTGTTGCAGAGCTGGAAAACAGCGCCCAGGACAGAGCTGGCTGGCGGGCAGCAACCAACAGGGCCGTCAAGAAAAGATCACTGCCGCCAGGCACCGCAGGAAGGCCTCTGCATCTGCGCCGCCATCAGCCTCCTTCCAGTGCCCCCACTGTCCCAGAGTGTGTGCGTCGAGAATAGGACTGACAAACCACTCCCTCACCCACCAACGAAAAGTGCACTAGCAACATCATCGACTGCGATGGTCAACCGACTCACTATAAATCATTGTCACTACCACCCGTGTCGCTGCTGACAACGATCGTGCGCTGCCTTCTTTGCCAACGCCCACATCTGTTTACCTCACAAGCGTCTTCTTCATAGGTATTGAGGATTTGTGGACGGGCTCACAAAATGTAATCATTGGACCTCCGCGAGCATGCTCTTGCGTGTGAATGCAGGTGAGTTTGTGTGTGCGTACTTGTATGCGTGCGCGTGTGAGCATGTGTGTGTGTGTATGTGTGTGTGTTTGTGTGTGTATATGTGAGAGAGAGAAAGAGAAAGAGAGAAACAGAGAGAGAGAGAAAGAGAGAGACAGAGAGAGAGAGAAAGAGAGAGACAGAGAGAGAGACACAGAGAGAGAGACAGAGAGAGAGAGACAGAGACAGAGAGAGAAACAGAGAGAGAGAGAGAGATAGAGAGAGAGAGAGACGGGCGGGAGGAGTGTGTGATGTTATGCGGTTACGCCAATTATCTTATGTGATTCATGTACCAATATTTTCTCTAATACGAGTGACAATGTTTTTCTTTCATTGATATCAAATTCATCTGTTCTACCGACTAACATCTGCTTGTATCAAAAGCTCTTCTGGAGGTTTGCTTTCTACACAATCAGCACCATTCTTGCTTCTGCTATCAGTGGTATTGATTCTACCACAGAGGCAGCGCATTCAGATGGGCACATCTTTTATCGCCATCAGACTCGTTGACGCGT
>JAWQFJ010029599.1:32500-57500 GCA_034096865.1 Theodoxus fluviatilis | reverse complement strand
TACAGAAAAATCAAATGACACCCATAAACTCACACAAAGTTTGTTGAGTGACCAATCTTCAGTCACACTTAAACATTCAAAACAAATTTACAGGAGTTTATCGAACAAACAACCAAATTATTCAGTGTAACTCAATTCAGTCAAATTTGCAAAAGTTAACAACAAACATACAAACAAAATTTGAAAATTTGACGCAACTCAATCCAGTCACTTATGAGACTGAAGAACAAACAACCAACTTTTTCAGTGTAACTCAATTTCAATAAAATTTGGAAAAGTTCACAACAACCAAAGACACACAATTTGATAATTTGACGCAACTCAATCCAGTCACTTTCGAGACTGAGGAACAAACTGGTTTACAGTAACAATATATTGGCAAAAGTGAACTTCAAGCCAATAATTCAAACTCAGAGGAAAATGTGGGGAAACGTCCATGTCTGGAAAACGTTTGGAGGCCTGCAATGACGACCATGGCGGGTGATTACCTCAAACTGCGGTGACGCAACCGGTTCTGCATCCAATGTCACCTCCATGTTTCTGACGTCTTGTGATTCCCGTTCAGTAGCCGTGACTGGCTCTTCCGGTGCTGTCGATGTACTGGGAACTGCTCTTTCGTTTTCTTCAACATGATCCGGTTTCTGCGGTATGTTGCTACAAAAGGGGCTGGTGAAGTTCACGTGACAGCGAAACTCGGGGTGCAGAATGACAGTTTCAGGAGGAGAGGCCAAACGGAGTTAAGCAGAACACCACGTTGGAGGAGGAAAGCACTTGAAGAAATAGCCTCAGTATTTATGTTTCTGGGTACTGGCATTGTAAGGGGCATTCTCGCTTCAGGAGACAAGACAATTCCCGGTCAAGGGAGATGACCAAGTAAAAGATTATGTATCGAAGTATGGCATGGACTGACATTTGGACCGACATTCTCCACAAGGCTTGTGCGGAGGCAGTTTAAGTAATAAGCCTGCTTCATTCGCGGTCGCAAGTAACCCTGAACTGGCGTTCTACAATGAGAACGATCAAATAACATGGTGAGGTCCAGGGTTGTCCATCTGTTCTGCTTTGCCTGTTCACCGCCTTTCCTCGTCTCGAGGGTCACTTGTCACTAACCAAGATTTTCCTGAAGAAACTAAACATTGCTGGTATCAAAACATTATCAAAGAGTTTGATTTGCAGTTCTAGAAGGGGGTAAAACAAAATCACGGATACGTCTTTGCTGCAGTTTCAGTGTAGCTTCTGAGTATGCAGATTATTCCAGTCTCCTTGTAGAGAACTTGTGCACGGTGAGGTTCCGTTGATAACTACGGATGAAAAGCTGTGTAAGGCAACACTGTAGGAATGGATTAAAATAATGCCAGGCGACTCTACAAACGACAAAACTATCGGCTAACCACTGGTTCACGCTGCATTTGAGTAGAGACGGACTGAAAGCAATGGCACACATACGACGAGTGTTGAGGCGTATTTTCCTTCGTAAGTGACATAGCGCATGCTTTCGAGAAGCCAAATATTAGGAGGTTTTCACACGCGCGAACTAATGGATGGACGCACTTTTTCAGATGTTGCCCGATCGCGATGCAAATGTTGTGTAAAGAGCGAGTTTACAGGAGGCGTTCTGTCAGTGCGCGCTGTGCGTTACGTCAGCAATGGAGACAGGATGGAGAGGCGTTTCAAAGAACGTTCGACTCTGGTTTTATATTCGTAGCTCCTAGCAAAAACATTTACATATTTCTAATGGTGTATGTTTCTTCTTTAGAGAGCTGAAGCGATCGATATCACTTTTAGTAAGCATGCACTGCCCATTTTGTTTGCACAGTTGCTTCGTCATTTCTGCGTGAACGCTTTCGGGTTTAAGATACTTCTAATGGACATTTTGATATGTGCCTCTAGCATATAGATTTAAAGGTGCGGGAATGAGAATGAGTGATTGGGTGAGCAGGCGAATGAGTGAGTAGGTGAGTGAGTGAGTTGGTGAGTGAGTGAGTGAGTGAGTGAGTGAGTGAGTGAGTGAGTGAGTGAGTGAGTGAGTGAGTGAGTGAGTGAGTGAGTGAGTGAGTGAGTGAGTGAGTGAGTGAGTGAGTGAGTGAGTGAGTGAGTGAGTGAGTGAGTGAGTGAGTGAGTGAGTGAGTGAGTGAGTGAGTGAGTGAGTGAGTGAGTGAGTGAGTGAGTGAGTGAGTGAGTGAGTGAGTGAGTGAGTGAGTGAGTGAGTGAGTGAGTGAGTGAGTGAGTGAGTGAGTGAGTGAGTGAGTGAGTGAGTGATGAGTGAGTGAGTGAGTGAGTGAGTGAGTGAGTGAGTGAGTGAGTGAGTGAGTGAGTGAGTGAGTGAGTGAGTGAGTGAGTGAGTGAGTGAGTGAGTGAGTGAGTGAGTGAGTGAGTGAGTGAGTGAGTGAGTGAGTGAGTGAGTGAGTGAGTGAGTGAGTGAGTGAGTGAGTGAGTGAGTGAGTGAGTGAGTGAGTGAGTGAGTGAGTGAGTGAGTGAGTGAGTGAGTGAGTGAGTGAGTGAGTGAGTGAGTGAGTGAGTGAGTGAGTGAGTGAGTGAGTGAGTGAGTGAGTGAGTGAGTGAGTGAGTGAGTGAGTGAGTGAGTGAGTGAGTGGAGTAAGCTGAGTGAGTGGAGTGAGCTGAGTGAGTGGAGTGAGCTGAGTGAGTAAGTGACTGAGTGAATCGACGTGTGTTTATGAGAGAGTGCGTAGTGAGTGAATAAGTGAGCGAGTGAGTGTGCATGCGAGCATGGATGTGGATGTGTATACGGACGTCTGCGAGTATGCCTTACTGTGTTTCTTTAGCTATTGTCAGAGACTGAACCACCTCTCTGGCTTAAGAACATTAGGCTAACCTTAATTGTCTGTGTGATCATACCTAACGTTTCGATACTGTCCTGTATTTTGTCAGTTGTAACAAAAAGTTCAAAGAAAAGAGACTGACTCAAGGTGAGAATTTATCGACTATTACATTTGCCCCACCCCCACCCCCAAGGAACAAACAAACGTGATGGCGGGGGATGAAGGCTGCAGGTAGGCAGGCTTCTCTGTGAGGAAGAAGGCGAGCGCGTTCGGCGTTTCCAAAATTTTATTTCAGCCTGTGTGATCTACTCAAATGGTAGCGGGTCTCTCTTAGCATGCACTGCAGCCTCGTTTTATCGGGATGGACAAGAGTAGGAAAAAGTGGGAACAGAACCTGAAGGGTTCACTTCCGGAGGACTTTTAGACAAAGGACGGAAGTTCTCTCATCCGGTGAAAGAGGAGAGGGACGTAACGACGGAGAAAACAGGGGGCAGAGAGGCGTGGGAACAGGGGGGAGGGGGGGGGGGGGGGCAGAGAGGCGTGGGAACAGGGGGCAGAGAGGTGTGGGTGGGTGCTGACAATCTGGCTGCTCCACAAACTGACCTCTTGAAGACACTATGTCAGCCAGTGTCCAGCTCTGCGCTGCTAGAGGAAAGGAATAGCCTATGACAGCGGGAGATAAGGGGAGCGAGAGGGGAAGCAAGAGAGGAGAGAGAGAGAGAGAGAGAGAGAGAGAGAGAGAGAGAGAGAGAGAGAGAGAGAGAGAGAGAGAGAGAGAGAGAGAGAGTTACATGGCAAGATATCGACAAAAAATTAGAGCGAATAATTCAGTAGGAGAGGATTTCCTCTTGGTTACACAAACAAGAAAGCAAGCAAACAAGCAAACAAACAAACAAAACCCAGTCTTTTTCGAAGTAGTGTTTACACAATGCTTTCCGGCCCCCCCTTATCCTGAGACAATAGGTCTCTTTGACGCTTCTGGCAAATCCACCTTCTCTACCAGAGGATGTTACGTGATATACTCTCAACCTGTGCTGAGCGAGGCAAGGGAGTGCTAGGCGGATGACCCTTTTCTCGAAATTGTATGGGTATGTCAAGATGTACAGCGGAACGAGAGACGGATTAGGAGACATGCTAATAAATGGTCCAGGGCAAGATAGGCGAGAAATATAAAGTTTGCCAACCTACCGCTGAGAGAGAGAGAAAGAAAGAGAGAGAGAGAGAGAGAGAGAGAGAGAGAGAGAGAGAGAGAGAGAGAGAGAGATGCTCCTTTTCAACGTCTTTGATTTTTCGACGTCTCTTCATACCGAGATATAAAGACATAACATTAGAGTACAGGATGCAAAATCGTTCTCACTCTTACAACTTATTGAAGTTACGCCAGCCGTTTTGAGATTGGACGGACGTCAACAACGTTTAGATCTGCAACGTCTTGCTACCACAAGCGTTTTTCCATGAACCTCCTTGCTCAGGTGGAAAAAGAACTGCCAGTTGCTTCAAGTTTCCAGGTCAATATTTACGGATGGCAAACTCATGTGAAAACGCTTGGGTTGATCGAACGAAAACATAGTTCCAAGAAGGCTTTTAACTTGACAGCAACCCATGCGAGATAAAAGAGACACTGCTTTGGTTGATTCACCCTCCCTCTGACTGAAGTTCTGCGTCTACTTCTGCCGAGAGGAAATAATTGATCTTGCCAAGCACATGCACACATCGCAGCCAGTCGTGTGACATTCGCCTGGAAAATCTTGATTTGAAAGCTCTCTAGGAATGCTATTGCCTTCATAAAAATATGGAGGGATCCGGTTCATACACCGTATATTAATTCAGCTCGTCGTGTGTGGACGGTAAAGTACACCTAGGCCTGCGGTTCTTAAGTTTTGTTCCATAACAAGCAAAAACAAAAAGGGTGGGGTGGGGGGTGAGGGGTGGGGGGTGGGGGGGTGGGGCGGAGGTTTGTAGTTTTGAATCAAACTTTGACTACTGAAGTGCAAACCCGTTCAAAAGCAAAAGTCTCTCATTTGATTCTTTCCCAATTTGATGAGAGTCGTAATCTTTTATTCGCAATGGATGCCGGCTTTTGAGTTTTCGTGTTTTCATCGTCGCTGTATTCTTCTCTGTGGTCTCGCACAAAACCAGTGCTCTTGTGTTTGTTAGCTGTTGCTTCTTACTTATTCATATGAACTTTGCTATTGATATTTACAATTTTCATTAGCAGTCCCCCTCCCTTTGTCCATCTTTTTAAAATGATAAATTCAGGTTAAAAAGGATTACAGACGGAACAAGAAAACCTGTTACGTCATCATCATCATCATCATCATCATCATCATCGTCGTCGTCGTCGTCGTCGTCGTCGTCGTCGTCGTCGTCGTCGTCATCGTCGTCGTCGTCACACCCACCACCACCACCACCATCATTAACAACAACAACAACAACAACAACAACAACAGCAGCAAGACTATTATTATTTAGATGATTTTCGGGGGTGGGGCGGGGCGGGGAGTTGTGGGTGGGTGGCGGAGGAGGGGGGAGGGGCAGGATTGAGGAGGGTCTGGGGGACTGCGAGCGTGAATAAAGGACAGTGGTTCTTGAGAACTTGTATTAAATATGCCCTTCCACGAAATTGAAAAGGATTTGATGTATGGTGGGTTCCCTTTGTCCACCTAATGCCCATATCTAGTGTGCGCAATAATAACATTAATGCACATTATGTGATGCACTTTTAACCGCTCAGAAATACTATTGTCATGATATAATATCATAAAAAGTTATATGAAAGTTTGACTTAACCGGAAATAAAGAAACACGATTGCGCAGGAGAGAAATTCTCATAGAAAGAGATACGAATGTCCCGTAAAATGTTCCTCTGTGCATGAAGAGTGAGATGGATGTCACATAAATGCCAAAAGTTGTCTCAAAACGTCCAATCTTAAACTATACTGCCGCCTGAATAGCTTTGAAAAAAGACGTTCAGTTGTTTTTTTCATTGAATCCAGGACGGATTGTTCTCGGAGAAAATGCTGAATTTAGCCCTTTCATTTTAGCCAAAGTGATACATTTTTTGGTATCGATAATAAAGTTCCATTAACCAAAACCAGGATATGTTTTTTGATCAGGGTCTTTTGAAGGAAGCGGTTATACGCCTACACACTTGTTTGTCCCTGAATAATCAGAAAAGTAAGTGACACCGGACTGCAGTCCACTTGGTAAAACCTAAACGACCCATTCTGAACAATGCCTCACTGAACTATCAGGTTGTGTGTAGGTCAGACTTCATCCAACGCGTCGACCCAGGATACCCGTATGTCAGAGGCGGGTTTCCCGTGTGCAGTCCTAACGCATTATATATGTGATCCTCTCGCGGGACCAGAGGCGCGTTTTCTTTGGAAAGGCGCGCCCGCGTGGACAGGTTCAGCTCTGAGAGAAGTGTGGGCTTTGCGAGTGCTCGTTGTGGGCGCTCATCTCTGAACATTAAAAAAATGTCAAAACGAAACGCGTATTTAGTCCCGCGAGAGGGTCGCGTACGATGCTTTGCGATTGCACCTGAGGAACCCGCCTCTGTTCTTGCAGCATTTTAGAGATTGAATGCGACCAGCTTAGAGTTGTATGCAGCTGCCATGTCTTCGCCATATCACGTCTTACATGAACAATTGTATGACACTGTAACTAGCGAGTTGTATTTTATGGTAAGAGTTTGATGTAAAACAAGGTCAAGTGTTCTGTTATTTTACATAACGGATATGAAATTATGTTTGCTCTTGCTTCTGAGACGTTAGTGCTAATTGCATGATTTCCTTTACCTCTCTGAAATGTATGACCAAAGGGTGTAAGAAGATGAGACAAAAGTTATCAAGGTGCTGTAGTTGACGCGTTACAGTTTTCACACGCACGCACGCGCAGAGACCTGAGGCGTGTTCAGGAGGCGCAGAGTACTCAGTGAGTTCGCGCGAGCTCACGCGAGCTCAAACTGCGCCCTCCTGAACAACACTGAAAACAAGTGTGCGCACGCCAAGATGGCGTCCAATGCTGTCTCTTCGACTACCCACCGTCGTAAAAGCGTAATCTTCGAGGTGGCAATGCTCGAATTGACTTCTGTATCGGTTGCACCGTTCGCCTCGTTACAGCGACACTCAGTTCAAATGTCATTTTCGGATGAACCGCACATCTGTTCAGGTAGGCAAACTTCTTCATCATAACTTCTGCTTGTTCTTCGTTGTCGCACTCGTGATGAAAGCAGTAACATAAAAATTATCGTCTGCACAGACGTGCAACCCCATTGATCTATACATTTATATATGTATATTCCTGTTGCTCGTGACCCTCGTCTGTCTACAATGATCAAAGACGCTACATGGAAGGAGGGGACCGGTTGAAGTGTGTCGAATACGAAGACAACTGTCAAACACTGGACAAGGGACGTAATCATGATTGGACGCTGCTTTGTTACTTCCCTTGACGGTGGCGCTAGCCGGCTGATGGACAGTTTTCGTAATAAATTGACTCTGGTGAGAACCCAAACGAACAGAGCGATGATTCTTACCTGTTGTTACTCTTTCGTTCACATCATCCGGCACCAGGATGGTGTAACTTCGGCCCAGGTTGTGGTCGGCAAGGTTTAGTCGGACGAACACGCACGGCATTGTATCCGAGGAAGCCATTTTGGATTTCAAGGCGCGCCTGCTCAAAAATGGGATCGCGGTCAGTTCGCGAGCTCTCGGCGAGCTGACCTGTTCAGAAGGGAAGGCTTGGCGAGTGCGCGCGAGAGACCGCGATCACTCGCCCTCCTGAACACGCCTCTGGTGAGCTTTCAGCCTTCTCTCCGAAGGCTTACCTAGAGCTACATTTCACAAGGCTTACCTAGAGCTACATTTCACAAGGCTTCCCTAGAGCTACATTTCACAAGGCTTACCTAGAGCTACATTTCACAAGGCTTACCTAGAGCTACATTTCACAAGGCTTACCTAGAGCTACATTTCACAAGGCTTACCTAGAGCTACATTTCACAAGGCTTACCTAGAGCTACATTTCACAAGGCTTCCCTAGAGCTACATTTCACCTACAGCGGCGTTCAGGCTTGGTTAGGTTTACAGGAGCATCAACTACACTGCGCCTTGGCAGTGCCCACGGTTGAAACTTGAGCGCGCCCCTGGTCTAAGGAGATCCGTGACTATCTGGGGGACCACTGATTCACTTCAGCGTCGTCATTTTTATATTGCAATTGTCAGGCATCTAGAAGAGATAGCCCAGATGCTAACCTCTTATTGTCCGCAAAATTGATTATTACCGACTAAACCATCTTGGAATGTATGGTATTTTACGTAATAACCACTGGAATTTATCACACCGGGCGGTCATAAAAACTGCTACAGATACGAAAGATCATTTTAGACTCAACGCAGATGCTGGTATCAAACCATACGCCTTCCGTTCATAGAATCAGCTCTGATAAAAGGTTTGATATTTATATAGCGACTCATCGTCCATGTCTGGGTCTCAAAGCGCTTTACACTTTACCCCCTGATCACTGGGCAGCTGAATCAATCCTTGATATACACAATAGTAAATACTGAAGAAAGTTAACGCCAAGCGTTCATTACGATATATTGGTCAAGTTAGCCCAGAGAGACAGAAACATCATTCTGGACTCAAAAAAACAAACCAAAACCAAGCTAAACACTTTCCGTCCATACAATCAGCTCTTGATATATCAAATAGCAAATACCGAAGAAAGTTAATGCTATATGTTCATTACAAAATGTCGGTTGCGTTAGCCCAGAATGACAGAAAGATCAAATTGGACTCAATGCAGGCACCGATACCAAGCTAAACATTTTCCGTCCATACAATCAGCTCTTGGTATACAAAATGTCAGATACTAAGAAAGTTAATGCCATTAGTCCATTACAAAATGTCGGTTCTTTAGCCCAGAAAGACAGAAAGATCAATTTGGACTCAATAAAGGCACCATGCAATACCAAGCTAAACACTTTCCATCTATACATCAGCTCTTGATACACAATATAACTAAGACTGAAGAAAGTTAATGCCATGCGTTCATTTCAAAATGTCGGTTACGTTAGCCCAAAAAGACAGAAAGATCACTAAGAACTCAGTGCAGACACCTATACCAAGCTAAACACTTTCCATCCAAACAATCAGCTCTTGATATACAAAATAGTAAATTCTAAAGAAAGTTAATGCCATGCGTTCATAACAAAACGTCGGTTACGTTAGCCCAGAAAGGCAATTTCTTTCTCATGCGTCGACAGAGACAGACAGAGCATCGATTCCGGTAATTCCGAGACGTTTGTAGTAGACATTGTGACTTGGGAAATATTCCTCTGTCTAGACATTGCATAGGACTTCTTAAACTTTCTCAATGATTAAAAACACACACACCGGAAATCGGATTCTAGTGAAGAGGACAATGCATTCACATGGCCATTCATATTTTTATTTTATTTATTTCTCTTGCAAGCGGACTGAGTTTCATTCTCGAAGAGCACCACTGCCCTGTGTTTTTGTTCGAATCGATGACTGGAGATTTCAGAAACCGGGCCACAGAGCGGTAGTTCAGTATAATTGGCACACACTTCGAACCTGAAAGGCATAAATGATGGAAAAAAGGCTTCCTGGAGGCTATTTTGAAAAGACTTTTTGCCGTCATTTGTGGTTGCCAGAGCAGATCGATGGGAGGAGTTTATTTAGCACGTGTTCTGAGGATTCATAATTAGGGATACAGACTAAAGGCCGCGCAGTAATGATGTTGTACTTAGAAGCTTCAGGAATGGCTGGATAAAGGCAGTCCTTCAAAGTCTCTGTCCATTGTATAGCCTGTCATCATCCGAGTTTCATGCTTGCTCACATAGTTTGCTTGGGGTACGAGTTTGGATCATTGCTCCATGAAGCAGTTATGGAAACATGAGGCTAAACCATGGCGAGGGCTGTCAGAGCTTGCTTACTTCTCTCCGTTCTGGATGCACTGTATATGCAATGCAAACATAGAGATCCCTCCTATAAGAAAATCAAAGATTCGCAAGACACAAAACATTAAAACATTTCTGGCAGTAAAAGCAATGAATACAATTTTGTAATAGACAAACACTTAATCCTCGTTTTTTATATCTATATATATAAAACCCAAAGGGTTTTGTGTCTGTGTATCCATCCATCCATCCATCCATCCATCCATCCATCCATCCATCCATCCATCCATCCATCCATCCATCCATCCATCCATCCATCCATCCATCCATCCATCCATCCATCCATCCATCCATCTATCCATCTGTGTATCCATCCCCTCTATGCGTTCGGCCGCCCATGCACGGATCTCCGTGAAATTTGGCATGTTGCTCCCCCGTGACTTGCTGGGGGTAGTCGTCGCGTTTTGGAAGGCGTACCTCCGACCGTTTCGGAGATATTCCGTCTGGAACTTTTTTAGTCATGGGACTGTTGAGGGTAAAGGGAAGCAACTCGGCTCCAACATGTGCTTCGTGATGCACGAGGTTTTATGGGTCCGAGCTCGCTCATCTCATCACGCGTTAATGTTTGTTGAATGTGAGGGTGTGTGAGGGGGGGGGGGGGTGGGGTGGGGAGTATCTATGGTACGGTTATTAAGGGGGGTGAGGCTAGGGGTTTGGGTGATGCTGGGGGGTGCAGTGAGACTTGGGGGGGGGGTGAGACTGGGGGGGTGAGACCGGAGGGGAGAAGGGTAAGACCGGGGGGGTGAGACCGGGGGGGGGATGCCGGGGGGGGGGGAGGCAGGTGGGGCGGTTGGGGGTGGGAAAGTATCTATGGTACGGTTATTTAGGGGGAGAGGGAAATGGAAAAGGTGGAGACGGGAAAAATTGGAGACGGGAAAAGGTGGAGACGGGAAAAGGTGAAGACGGGAAAAGGTGGAGACGGGAAAAGGTAGAGACGGGTAAACCATCTAGTACATGTATATAGATGAACAATTTTTTATCAATATCAAAAAGATAATTTAGACACGACTGATGTGGAATATTTTCTATATGTACAGGTATATCCTACACATAAACACGTCAAAAACATGTATGTAATTAACTATATCAGCGGGAAAGAAGGGAAAGTACTATTGCAGGCATGTCTACCGAAAAACTGGACTACATTAGGAAACATTGAACCAGTAATCGTGACCACATAAAAGCAAACTCGTAGAGTATACATTCGGAAAAAAAGTCATCCGGGCAGCGGAACATGATAGGACCAAATGTGTTGAGACTCTTGTTTTCAACACCATCTTGTCTGCATGTTATTTAATGATCAACTGAAATTTAAGGGGCAGAATAATCTGAGCTGATTCTGAAGGTACTGCGTAAGTGTTGTGAATATTTCTGTGGTCACTTAGATTTTAGTTAGTGCTAAAGTGCATGCCTCTCCCAGCTGTGGGATTGTGAGAGATGTTTATTTATCCCAGTTGCTGTCTCCCCCGAAGTAAACATGAGTCGTCTCGCTGCTCTGTGCTCTGCACCTTAGATTATCTCTAGTATAATCTGTGGTGGTCAGCACCCCCCCCCCCCCCCCACTTCTCTGCCCTCCTCCCTCCCCCCCCCCCCCCCCCTCCCGTGTTTCTGCTCCTGTCTGTCCAAATAAATAGAGGCTGCAGTGCCTGCTTAGACAGACCCCATTCCATCTGGGTGCGAGAGAGACCCCATTCCATCTGGGTGCGAGAGAGACCCCATTCCATCTGGGTGCGAGAGAGTCCCCCATTCCATCTGGGTGAGCAGAGACCCGATTTACACCAGGGTGAGAGATAGACCATTTTACCATCAGGGTCCAGAAGGTTACGTATTAAGAACTTGTAACAACGGCTAATAAAGAGTTGATGGCGGAAACAAGCCTCGCCCCTGCGTCATATCATTGAAGCTGCTGTCGTGCTTGGGAAAGCCCAGGCGTCCCGCAAGGGACGGGATCCACCAGTGAGAGGACTGGGGAGGGAACAACATCGCTCGCCTCCTCGGCAACTACTTCCCCAAGTCCCCGTATTTTCTCGCAACATATACGTGTACGTGTATCAACAAAGGCTGAATGAGTCAAAGTCAGAAACATTCGCAGACACTGTACTCGAGGTACTCTGTCCAGGCGGACAGAGTACCCCGGACGGACAGAGTACCCCAGTTTTCAAATCTCGGCTTTACAGTCATGTGACTCGCACGCCCGGGGAGTTATACTAAGATCCGGCTGCGTTAATGTATTTGCGTTTTGTGACAAACGTCTTGCTCGGCGGTACTGTACTCCATGCACCTTAACGGTCCGCGTGATTCGGGTGTAATCTTAAGCTAAACGACGTTTATAAACGTCCGTTCTCGTTCAAATGCCGAGATTTGAAAACTGGGGTACTCTGTCCACCCGGAATATATAAGGAACAATAGTGAGACAAGAACGAAAATGTTGTGGATGAAATGTTTGAAAGAGAGATTAAGAGAATGTTTTCAACAGGATTACCATGGAAGACTCAGAAGTTATTGTTTCTTGACTTACAGAGCCTAAAAGTAAAACAATCAATGGAAGCAGAACAGAACAAGGCATCAATAAGTCGATAATGAAAAAAGAAAGAACTTCATAAGATTCTGACATTGGATAAACGGGTTAAACGTGAACAGTTGCTGATGGAGACGGAAGTTTGAGTTGTCCATTTTGTGTGAATAGCGTGGAGAATTAACGGCACTATTTAATCTATCGACTGTTCGTTGTATGGAGATATTTAGCGGAAGTATTGAATACTTTGAACCATATATACAATCTGCAAAATACGAGAGCATTGGCTGTCTACTTGAAGGCACAAATGTAATCAAGGCACAAAATGCGGCTTTGTAAATGTATTATGCTCTTAAAATGTGAAAAAGTTGATCATTTATTGCTACAAGACAGCCAAGTACTACATCATGTCTCTATCCTTGTGACGGAGCGCTGGTTTATACGATAAATGTCTAAAATCTAAACTCTGCTTGTGGTCGAGAAAAAGATACGTGCTGATGATTTTCACTGCGGATGAGGCCATCAAACTTCTGCACGCATCGGGTGTGATATATCTCCCAAGCCGGTCGATAGCGCACCGTAATAGGATCGATTTTCCCATTAATGGGAACGCGGGTTGGCATGCTAAGGGGTTGTGTGTGCATGAAACATTAATTCGCCCGATTGCTGGGTTGGTAGTCTCCTCTAGTTGTGGTCCCATCACTAGACAACCAGACAAGTATGAAAGCATCACCTGACCAGTATTTGCACCTTGAAACCCTATGTGACAAATGATATCATGAGCATTTGTTTCGTGGTTAAATGAGATAGACTGCAAGAGAGTAGTTCTGTACCAACACGCCGAGGTAACAACCAAAGCAGATGTATGAATGCACAGCCATAACATTACATCTGCATACACTATTCGGAGTTCCAGTGATCAAGGCCACTTTATGCATGCATTCCATACTAAAGTGGTCTGCTTCCATTCGTGATTTTTATATTGTCCATCTCGCTGTGTAGCTGGAGTCTCCTTCCACCCATTTCCCAACCGTTGCTTCTCACACCGTTCTTATGATACCCATACCTCGGAAAACAACTCTGTTCATTCCTACAAAACCTACTAAGAATATGCTACTTCTTATTAGCATTGCAGATAACCCTTTCGTGTACGTCTTTTTACAAAAACACGATCTGACACACATCTTTGCTTTATGCGATGAGAATAATTCAGGTGTGCTTTAGCATTAACAAAACCCAGCAGGAGATAAACACGTCGTTCCTACTCAGAGTGAAAATCAATCAGCTTCACTGCGCGCCCCAATATTTCGGCTACGATAAAGGCAGTCTCTCTATTAACACTGGAGATGCACTGGGCAGACTGTGAGCTTTTTTGTTAAACTATCACGCACATGACATTTTCACACGAAGTTAGGGGGAGCACCCCCACACTTCTCCCGTTGGCTGGCTGGCTGGGGTGCCGTACCTCCGCGCTAAATGTAGCCTTGTCGACGTGTGCTTCATGAATATTCCACGCGAAATTCAGCCTTGTCGATGATCGCGGGAAACACGATGAATAGACAGTCAGAAGGTACGATTCAAGAAAGCAGTAAGTTAACAGCATTATCATTCATATAATTGTGTTCATTTTTATACATAATGTCATTGTTTAATCAACCCCATAGAAACTGACCAATCGGAAGAAATAGGTCGGGCATTTTGTGCGCGTAAATCAAGGGGTTTGAACTTTGAGCTAGCGAACATCATTACAGTGCAGGAGCATACTAAAATGTGTATCACGTGTTGAACTCAAATCAATCACGGCGAAATTTGCAGCTGATGCTATAGTGACACATCAAACCAAGAAGCCCACCAAACTGCTCGTTTCTCAGCGATATATTTTCGTCCATGCTGATCACGGTAGACAACATAATAGTGGAAGTGACGTCACACAGAACTGACCGATCGGAAGAAATAGGTCAGGTATTTTCCCGACCTTATGCATATTAATTAGTATTCGAGTTTTACCTGTTGAATCTGACTGATGGGAGGAAGTGTGGAGGTGTTTTCCCTAGCTTCATGGAAATTTTTCTAGATTAGAGGTATCGCTGGGGAGAAATGAATATGCTTGATTTCTCTGTTAACGGTGAAATCTAGGAAGGGCGTGAATTCTGCAAACCTGTCGGGCGGAAATCGTGATACAAGAGGGGTGATCTAATGAACGCGAGGACATACATTAATTGTCCATATTATGCGGTTTTCCCCCCCTTCAACCGTTGAAGTAAGTCGAAAACATGCGTTGCATCATCAGTGGGACTTTTAACGTCAACCGCAGGAAAATGAAAAGTTGTCTTTTGTCGGAGTGAAAAAAAGTTGTTTTCAATAAGCAACTGTCAAACTATCGAAAAGTACCTTAATCATCTTCTTTGTTCCCGTGCTGGCTGCGTTAAGAAAAGTCACAATAAGTGATCCTCAAGACAGATAAGTTAGATAACACTCTAACCTCATTCAAGAAAATCCCATAATGTTTTTTGGCGTGTTAATTTACGTCCGAGAGTCTGCTCATTAACGCGTGGAGAAAACAAGTCATACTCTCTGTTCAAAGTCTCCAAGCTGAAAAACGTAAGCTGGCCTTTTCTTCCCCTTATGAGACATAAAAACACAACCAAAAAAAGTGCAGTTGTCTCGAGGCGTTGCATAAAGTCTCAAAGTACATCACTCTGTGTCAAGACAAGTTAGATTGTTGAAAAGCTAGGGAAAAACAATGACTCGTGTAACCATCACGACCCTGTTTGAAGAAATTTGAAGAGAATCCGTTTGTCAGAATGCAGCATTCATTGCTGGTAGTAGCTGCTGCTTCTAAGCATTGCCACGGGTAAGCCTATGACGGTTTTTACCAGATGCACGACATACATATTTTTCTAGTAACCATCATTGCAGTTTGCTTATAAGCCCCGAAACCCGACATTCCGAATTTCACAAAAGTCAGATCTGCCGCGATCCTTGAAAAGGTAATAAGGACGCAGGATTTCTCCTGTACTGTTTTCAAAGCCGTACTTATAATCCCAATCACTCTTCTGACGTATCAGGGACGAAGCTTGCAATATGAGACGAAGAAAAAACCGCATGTCGCATAAAGGACGGGGTGAATCCGCTTCATTTAAATGGGGATTGATTCTGGCATCCTCCTAATGTGCTTTGTTGCAGTCCAGATACTCATCAAAAAGCAGGGATTGGCTTGACGGGGAAGCATTGGGCAGCGACTGAAGTCTTCCACTGATTGGAAGCGAGTCAGGAAGGTCTCACCCCACGTCGACCCGTCCATACTCCCAGTTTTCCTTGCTCAGTATCCAGCCGCTCCCAGCCAGGCATGGTCTTGCCACGTGCTCATTCCGTTTGCTTTCCTAACAACTTTTTTGATCGATTCATGGCGCCAGTCCATGGCACCCCGGAGGATAGACCTGGCTAGCCTATGTTAGCCAATCTAGACTGCAGTCTCTTCGAATGCAAGCACCCCTCGGTGTCCATCTGCCGGCTGAGGAAGCAATATTGGACCCTGCCCGAATCCGTCCACCATGTGGTAGAAGCTACTTTGTAGTGACCGTCGGAGAGTTCCCTGACAGATTCATGTACAACTGGTTTAGGTCTTAAGAAGTGCCACTGTTGTTGTTTTTTAAAGTATGTTTCCCTTAGCTGCACGATTTCCATGCTTCTCGGATAGGCCCCCTGCTGTAGGTTTTCGTGTCATTCTCCTATGGAACGTAAATTGACAATACAATGCTATGCATCACCAATATATATGTGTGTGTGTATATATGCGAGCAAACTGTAAGTATATATATCTATATATATATATATACACACACACACATATATATATATATATATATATATATATATATATATATATATATATATATATATATATATATATATAGAGAGAGAGAGAGAGAGAGAGAGAGAGAGAGAGAGAGAGTTTTCTCGCACATTAATGTTCTGTATTGTGTCACATCATGACTCCTTTTGGAGAAACATATTTTCCTAACAAAGACAGTTATTACTACTGGAATACAGACAAAAGAGTAGACCGGCCAACCAACAAAGACCACTTTTGGTCTCTTTCACTTTCGGTTCTAGTAACTCTGTAGTTCCACAGAAAACGTCCACGTGGAAGTATTTGGTGTTGAGTTGCGACGAAGTTATGTGAGTCTTCATCAAATGCTGCGCAAATCGCTATAGTCACAGTATGACTAAGTCACCTTTCAATGCGCAAACGTTTCTGAAATGTGCAGAGAAAAAAGTTTCATGATCGCAGCTTTTCAGCAGAGCTGTTCAGAGGACATCTAAATTGTTCTTTATGCACACAAACACTTAAGGACTCTCAAATAAGCCAGGGAAGAAATGACTGAGACCTATAAACATGGAGTAAAACGTCTTTCTGGCAACCCAGTTTGTTTTCAATCTCAAAACTAACGATGATGAGTAGGAATGAAACGATAGTGAAATGACTAGAAGCAGAGTTCATACTCATTAATTCTGCTTTCCATTTCCCATCAGCGACATAACCCAGAATAACTACCTCATTACAGACTCATATAACACAATCAATTTCAAAATACTTCAGGGAAAGACGGATGATGAAAAGGACAAGACAAAAAAAGTTGATGATGCAGCCAGAATTTGGTTTCATCCAAGAGGAAATCGCATTCCACCCCCCACCTCACCCCTACTTTCTCTAATGGAGTACATCCGTTAACCCAAGAAAGCAGAATTGTGTTCTTGGCTCAAATATTCTGAAAGAAACCTCCTGTCATTCGTGAAGTAAGTTTTCCAGCGGGGTCTTAGACAGATTGAACTACTTGCAAGGTATCAACTGAAAGCCAACAGGATCAGGCCATTTTTATTTCTGCCTTCCATGAGGACTTATAGCCAAGCGACAGAAGAAAAATAAGAGAGAGGAAATTGATTGACACTGAGAAAAACTGGGCAAGAACAGACCACCGTGCCTGTAAAAAAATCACCTCATCAAAGTCCTCCCTTGCATAAGAGAAAGCCACTTCTTTCTGACAGGTCCGAAGGAAGGCTCCGGGCTCTGCTGTCAATCTTCAGACCCGCAGGCATCCCTTGGGTTCCGGACCACAAGCCACGCCGCCATATATCCCCCGATAATTCTTTTAGCAGCCATGGAGACCCCGTACAATCTTCATGTGAACTTTTGGCCTCATGGCCGGCTCACAGTCGCCATGACTGCTTAGTCGCATTCGAAGAGGAAACACAATGTCGGAGCAATACAGAAATACAGCAAAGCAGAGATCATGGCTCGGTCGTTCCCGAGCCGGCCCCTTTCACTGGAGACTACTAGGGCAAAGACTGCGATACATGGGACGCTGTCGTAGTGGTGACTGGGAAGTCTAATGCACCAACTGTTGTCAAAAGGGACAACAGCTTCTCCTTAGTGCCATGCGGCCTCCTTACAATCGAAGGCACCAGTGCTGAATGATAGCATTTACAAGTTTCTCTGCTCAGATTTCCTAATACAAAACTGGATACCCTCTGCGGGACGGAGAAAAGGTTCCGGACCTCAGGCGGAAACCAAACCCGCGACCTCACGATCAACGTCCGAGTGCTTTACTCATGCAAATATATCGAGACCCCACCCCTTCATTAACATAGTACAGGTCAAATGTAATTTTTAAAAAGTTATTGGTGCATCCTGTTTGGCGAAGGAGTGGTGACAGGTGTTTTCACATGGCACTGGTAGTTGTGAACAGTCGAATCTCGTATCCACAGAAGTCTCGTTATCATCTTTCCAGTCCCGAGAAAATGAATGCGGCCATTTCAAAAATAAAAATTTGATCATAGGTGTATCTGAATGAATTGCATTTTGTATTCATAATGGTTGGAAAGAACGCCCTACGAAAAGAATCGAGCTACAGCGGAATGTTTCGTGGGAAAAGTATTAAAAAATCAGTGCAGTGACAGAGTCGAAAGAAATATCCGGTACATTCCACAGAGAAATTTTCATCACTCCCTATTGGACACCTGAATTGGTTATTTCTGTGTTATGTAAATCAAAAAAAGAATACTTACGAAAGAATTGCATCCCCAAAAAGTAATACGGTTTCAAGGGTTTTAACGAAGAATTAACCCGTATGGCTAGGACACTAGTTGAGTTTTCATAGTATCAATCCGTACTTCAACATTTCTACATGTTCTCTTCATCCTGTTTTTATTTCCTCTTTTATCTTTGGTGCTGCAGTTGTCCAGGCAGAGAGTCGTTTGTCCTTTCATAACGCTTGCCTCTCAGCAATTACCGCTCTAATTTCTGCAGGTCCCTTCGCGCTTCGACACGAAAAATCTGTATTTCATTTCCGAACACGGACACCGTAGGAGATGCAGAGGTAGAACAGGACGCCTTCAGGTGCTTGGTCTGGATCAAGGATACGGCGGCCATCAGGCAACGGCCAGCCATTGCAAGGGCACGAGAACAATTGGCAGCGATAATAGGCATTGCATATAACATCCCGCCTATTCTCAAGGGAGGCCATTTTGGATGAGATGAGAACTAATGGAAGTCGCCACTGACAAAGTACTGAGGTTTGTGGTCCGGCCAAAGGCACTCTCCATTGAATACACCAAGAATATATAGCAGCTTGCACTCCTGCATTGCAAAGAAGCAAGTATCCAAGCAAGCAAGCACGCACGCACGCACGCAAACAACCAAGCAGAGAAGCCATGACATTTCACTTAAAAAGTGCAGAATACTTTTCAGAAGACAGGCTTGCATCATTACCAACACTTGAACAGTGCCTGACACGCTTGAATGACACGTCCTTTATGTTGACTCCAGTCTGTAAACAAAGTGAGTTTGTGCGATGTTCTGACGTCATCTGTGTGTGTGTGTGTGTGTGTGTGTGTGTGTGTGTGTGTGTGTGTGTGTGTGTGTGAGGAAGGGAGACAGAAAGACAGACAGAAACAGATATATATATATATATATACAGAGAGAGAGAGAGAGAGAGAGAGAGAGAGGGGGAGACAGAGAGTTTTGTCGTCGTTTCTTCAGAGAATATACTTTGAATCGCCACAAAACCTGGCACAAGAGCAGCAGACATGTTCCTGTTCGAAAGCTTGAGTTTCATTTCAGGATTTAGTTATGATTAAATACAGAAGTTGTTTCTAGGGATCTTTTTCAGATAACTTCTCGTAAATAGCAACACGGACCCGTGATTAATGTTTCCGTAATAAAATGCATGGATATACATGAGTCTTGTAGGCTTTAGCCTCTCTGTCTGTGACAGGCAACATTTACTGCACATTATTACTGTCTCAATGACGCGTAACAAACTTCGCAGCTTGGAAGGGTAATGACCGCTGCTTGTTGTGTGGTGACCTGTGACAGAGAAACCATTGATGCAATCGTTCACGAAAGCTTCCCTGAAACTAAACTTTCAGCCGAATAGCACGATGATAAAACAATGCTGTCATAACATGCATTGTATTTGCATTTCACGTGAAAATGTCAGCCTGTGCGTCTGTAACGTTGCCTCGAAACTAATCTACCTCAACAACTTGACCAGAAGTAGGGCGCGGCGAACCCTCTTGGACCTCTAATCCCACACTCCATCTCAGCATGTCGGAAACAATCGCCAAGGCTTAAACACCCTGTCGCTTTTGCTGACAAAGAATGTGACCGTATCACGAAAACAACATATTGGAATATTCTATCTCGAGGAACAAAATTGGTCAGCATAATCCGGTCATTGCAGGTTGCGGACGCAGTGAATTTGCGGAGCTTGCACTAATCTGCCAGCGAGGGTGCACCCTGGTCCAATTGCTGATTGAAACGCCAACGGGGCATTTCCCTAAACCGAACAGCGCTGCCCACTCTCGCCATTAGGCGTTCCATTTTAGCACTATTGATCTGACGGCGGCGGTGAACTTGGGGGTGCTGTTTCCATTGATGAGGAAATTAATGGCGTGGCGGGCCATTCTCATGACGGATTCCAAATTCAGGCGCCGGCTGATTTCCGTGGAAATGAGCGAAATTTCCTCCATGGAGGAAATCCGCGTCACACGGACGTATGGGTCAACCAAAAATCCAGGGAAGTAAACAACAGGCTATTCTCACCTGCCTCCCTTTGTGTCGACTTTGGCGAAATGCGGGTATAGATGGACTATAATTGCAGGTATTATCGTCTGCGCGATGTGGCTATCCATGTGCGAAATGTCGTTGTGTATCTTACGCTCTGATGCTACCGGCAAAGTACAATTATAATCCACTTCTCAGCTGGGCAAATCTTGGTTGAGCCCTATAGGTTCTGTTTTACATGGGGACCTGCAATCTGCATAAAGACATGAAACTGGCGTGGGCTAAAAGATATGCATGAAGGATGCCCGTTGAGTCCCCCTTCCCTCCTCCCACACCCCTTCCACCCTCCCACCTTCCTTTCCCCCTCCCCCCTCCCTTCCCCCCTCCTCCCTCCCTTCCCCCCTCCCCCCTCCCTTCCCCCTCCTCCCTCCCACCTCCCACACCCCTCCCACACCCCTCCCCCATCCCCCTTCCCCCGTCCCCCTCCCACCCCCCTTCCCCCCTCCCCCCCCTTCCCCCGTCCCACCTCTCTTCCCCCCTCCCACCCTTCCCCCTCCCCCCTCCCACACCCCTTTCATCATCCCACCACCCCTTTCCCCCCTCCCACCCCCCTTTCCCCATCCCACCTACCTTCCCCCATCCCCCATCCCTTTTCCCCCATCCTACCTCCCTTCCCCCTCAATCCTCCCGTCCCCATCCCTCCTCCCCTCCCCATCCCTCCTCCCCCTCTCCATCCCACCTCCCCCTCCCCCTTTCCACCTCCCCCTCCCCCCTCCCACTCCCTCCCCCTCCCACCCCCCTCCCCCCTCCCACCTCCCTTCACCCCTCCCATCCTTCCCCCTCCCCATCCATCTCCCTCTCCCCCATCCCACCTCTCCTCCCCCTCCCACCTCCCTTCCTCCCCACCCTCCCCCTCCCCATCCCACCTCCCCTTCCCCCATCCCACCTCCCCTCCTCCATCCCACCTCTCCTTCCCCCTCCCACCTCCCTCCTCCTCCCACCCTTCCCCCTCCCCCACCCCCATCCCACCTCCCCCTCCCCATCCCACCTCCCCTCCTCATCCCACCTCCCTTCCCCTCCCCCCTCCCTTCCCCCCTCCCACCCTCCCTCTCCCCACCCACCTCCCCCTCCCCTCTCCCCCATCCCACCTCCCCCTTCCCATCCACCTCCCCCTCCCCCTCCCACCTCCCCCTCCCATCCACCTCCCCTCCCCCTCCCACCCCTTCCCCCTCCCACCTCCCTCCCCATCCCACCCTCCACCTCCCCCATCCCACATCCCCCTTCCCCCTCCCACCTCCCCCTCCCCCACCCACCTCCCCCTCCCATCCCACCTCTCCTTCCCTCTCCCACCTCCCTTCCCCCCTCCCACCCTCCCCCTCCCCCATCCCACCCTCCCCTTCCCCATCCCACCTCCCCATCCCCCATCCACTCCCCTCCCCCATCCACCTCCCCCTCCCCCATTCCACCCCTCCCCCTCCCACCTCTCCCCCCTCCCCTCTTCCCATCCCACCTCCCCCTCCCCCATCCCACCTCTCCCTTCCTCATCTCACCGCCCCTTCCCCCATCCCACCTCCCCCTTCCTCCATCCCACCTCCCCCTACCCCCCTTCCCCCACCCCACCTCCCCCTTCCTCCATCCCACCTCTCCTTTTCCCCTTCCCACCTCCCTTCCCCCCTCAAATCCTTCCCCCTCCCCCCTCCCACCTCCCCCTTCCCCCATCCCACCTCCCCCTTCCACCCCCCATCCCAACTCCCCCTTCCCCCATTCCAACCTCCCCCTTCCCCATTCCACCTCCCCCTTCCCCCCTCCCACCCCTTCCCCCCTCCCACCTTCGTTCCCCCCTTCCCCCTTTTCCCATCCCACATCCCCCTTCCCCCATCCCACCTCCCCCTTTCCTCATCCCACCTCCCCCTTCCCCCATCCCACCTCCCCCTTCCCCCCCCCCCCCTCCCCCTACCCCCCTTCCCCCTCCCCCCTCCTTTCCCCCTCCCACTCTTCCCCCTTTCCCCCTCCCACCCTTCTCCCTTCCCCCAACAAACTTCCCCTTCCCCCATCCCACCTCCCTTCTCCTCTCCCCCCCCTTCCCCTTTCCCCCTTTCCCCCTCCCATCCCCCCTTCCCCCCTTTAGTCTGCCCTGCTCAGTAGAGGAAACCATACCTTTTCTCCTGAACAGCTGTCGCACCAGCATTATACAAACTGTCTGTTTTCATTTAGACAGTTTCATAACATAGTCAAACATATAGATTCGTTTTTGATCACGATCCACCGTTTTCATGAGTTACATTCGTAGAAATAATTTTCTTTTGCTATATTATGTTCTAGCGTGAAATTATTTCGTATACTACCCCCGAGGTGTATGAATTAGTGTACAGCCTCTTGATTGTAACGAACCATTGATCGAGAGAGTATAATTATTTGTTTCTATGTTTTTGCTGTCGATGTAGATAAAAGGCTGCACTTTTAGCTGAACACCTTTAGCCATCGGTCTTTCTTTCTCTTTCCTTCTTTCTTTCTTTCTTTTCACATGAATTCTATATTCAAAACTGATTTATTGTCTTAGGAAGAGCACCAAACTCACGTATAAGTTCTGCCCAGCTTTCACAAATGCTATATTACTTTTTTTGCCACATTAGCTTGCAAAGAGATCAGATGGCCGGTTTCTAGACATGATGAATGCAAGACAACAAAGATCAACCAAAAACATTTCAGGATGGGCTACATGTGTAATTCATCAATACGATGAAAACTAATACTTTTAACGATGGGGAGAAGGGGGAAAAGAGGAGGTCATTTACAAGCGTACCGCACAAAACATCGCTCACAATCCATTACATCGGTCGAGCAAGTGAAAAGAATCACACACATACACACACACGCGTGCGTTCGCGCGCGAGCGCAAGCGCGCACTCACACACACACACACACACACACACACACACACACACACACACACAGAAAGAGAGCGAGAGAGAGAGAGAGAGAGAGAGAGAGAGAGAGAGACAGACAGACAGAGAGAGATGTCATCGGTGGCGTCCTCATCAAATAGCTCAGATTAAAGGATATAATGTTCGAGTAGAAATGTTTGGAAACGCGTAACTGGGATGACAACCACAACCTCTTCTCTGCTATGAAAAAGTATCCACGGAAAAACTACGAGGCGCATTACACCTGATTTGCCTGCCATAAACTTTCATCGCATTTCTTTGCCTTCTCATTGAGTGAGAAATATGACGCATATACGATTTCTTTCTTCATACAGACACTATAGAACAGCACGAGGGGCAAACAAGCTATTGAAAATGAGCAATTGAAAAGCATCACATACTTCCAAAGAACAATGAACAGATACCGACACGCAGAGGAATTCACATTAGGGTTAACAAGAAGAAAGGAAATGCAAAAAGACAACACACACGAGGGCGAGTCAAATGAAAAGGATTGAAAATGCGATAACAATTCATAACAACACTTGATTGTTCTGTGAGTTGGCAACAGTGTCACTTTTGGTTTGGAGAGTGACTGACATGTGGCATGGAAATTTTAGAAACATCATACTACCTCGCAGAAGTAGGTTTAAGATGGTTGCTTCACTTGAAACATACACCGAAGAAGAACAGCGTTCTGTTATTAGTTTTTTTAATCAGTGAAAGGGTGAAACCCATCGAAATTCACCGACGAATGAAAGCTGAGTATGGTGATGCATGTCTGTCATTACAGCAAATGTATGAGTGAACTAGAAAATTCCAAAACGGCGTGAGTTTAGTAAAATACTCGCCAGAACTAGGTCAGGCACGATGAGTAGTGACACCAGAGCACATTGCAGTAGTTGAAGCCATCGTGAAGGAAAATCGCCGCGCAAAAGTGGACGAAACAGCCACACTTCTGGGAATGAGTCATGGATCAGCACACATGACATCGTCCACGATGTTCTGCACTTCCACAGAGTATCTGCAAGATGGAGCCACGCCAGAAATCGAGTGCACTGGACGTGGACACCTGAGTACAGACGTTTTCTTGCAACATTACAATGCTCGCCCTCATACTGCCCGGTCAACTGTTGCAATCATCCAAGATCTGCATTTCGAATATCTTCCACATCCACCATACTCCCCAGACCTCGCCCCTAGTGATTATTACATCTTCGGACCACTCAAAGAGGCAATGGGAAGCAAAGCTTTTAGCTCCGACGAAGAGGTGCAGCAGACGATGCACGAGTGCTTGCGTTCAACTTCAATTTTTTAAAGGTATACATGCACTTCCAAAGCACTGGAGCACATATATTGAACGCAATGGAGACGACATTAAAAAGTGAGGTAAGTTTGTAACTTGTTTGTTCAATAATATACGGAATAAGAAAACATTTAAGGTTTTCATATGACTCACCGACGTACAAAAATATGCACCCACACACAGGTTTGTTTACTTTTTATTACATAGCCCTTCTTGTTGAGAGCCGTGACATTACTGCAATCTGTTGAAATGGGTACAGACATGGATGCTGAGGTAGATATGAGCCCCGAAGCGGCTGTCAGGGCAAGGGAATGCAAGAGGACCAGGGAAGAGCTAGCTCTGGCTTTGTTTGGTCACGTTCCTGGACGCTCTGCTCCTCCGTCTCTATGCAGACACCTCTGCACAAGCACGGATACGACTT
>JAWQFJ010029599.1:2500-25000 GCA_034096865.1 Theodoxus fluviatilis | reverse complement strand
GGTGGGGGTGGTGGTGGTGGATGGGTGGGGGGGTGGTGGTGGGGGTGGGTGGTGGAGGGGTGGTGGTGGAGGGGTGGTGGTGGGTGGTGGTGGAGGGGGGGGGGGGGTGGTGGAGGGGGTGGTGGTGGGGGGTGGGCGGTGGAGGGGGGTGGTGGAGGGGGGTGGGGGGTGGAGGGTGGGTGGGGAGGGGGTGGGTGGTGGAGGGGGTGGGGGGTGGGGGGGGGTGGGTGGTGGAGGGTGGGGTGGGGGGTGGGGTGGAGGGGGGGGTGGGGGTGGAGGGGGGTGGGTGGTGGGGGGGGGGGTGGGGGGGGGGGGGGGGGGGGGGGGTGGGGGTGGTGGGGGGGGGGTGGGGGGGTGGGGGGGGGGGGGGGGTGGGGGTGGGGGGGGTGGGTGGTGGGGGGGGTGGGGTGGGGAGGGGGGTGGGGGTGGGGGTGGGTGGGTGGGGTGGGTTGGTGGAGGGATGGGTTGGTGGAGGGGGTGGGTTGGTGGAGGGGGTGGGTTGGTGGAGGGATGGGTTGGTGGAGGGGGTGGGTTGGTGGAGGGATGGGTTGGTGGAGGGGATGGGTTGGTGAAGGGAATTTGTTGGTGGAGGGATGGGTTGGTGGAGGGATGGGTTGGTGGAGGGGGTGGGTTGGTGGAGGGGGTGGGTTGGTGGAGGGGTGGGTTGGTGGAGGGGGTGGGTTGGTGGAGGGGGTGGGTTGGTGGAGGGGGTGGGTTGGTGGAGGGGATGGGTTGGTGGAGGGGGTGGGTTGGTGGAGGGGGTGGGTTGGTGGAGGGATGGGTTGGTGGAGGGGGTGGGTTGGTGGAGGGATGGGTTGGTGGAGAGGGATGGGTTGGTGGAGGGGATGGGTTGGTGGAGGGGGTGGGTTGGTGGAGGGATGGGTTGGTGGAGAGGGTGGGTTGGTGGAGAGGGTGGGTTGGTGGTTGCGGGTGGGATTAGGGGTGATGTCGCCTTAACCTGAAGTTTATGAGAGAAAGAGCAGCATTGTTTAGTTTTTGCTTCCTATTTTTGTGTTGTTGTTAATCTAAGGTCAGCACATATTACTGAAGGAAGCATGTGATCCTTTTAATAAATTATCCAACAATACATTGTTTGAATTTTTTCTCTTTTGCAAACGCCGTGCCTGTTTAGCAAAAACAGCTTCTTGCTCATGTTTGATTACCCGTAATCGCCCAATTTATCTGTCTCAGTTACAACTGCCTCGTTTGTTTTGATAGCTCCAATTCATACGTTTCGAGTTGCATGTACGTTCTTAACGCGATATACCACGCATTAGTTGACAGGACGCTGCTAGCGCAATGTCTTCTGAAATGCGGACGCTGACAGTTCACTCTGACACATCGGCCATCGCTTTTTGCCGCTTTCCCTTGAAAGAAAGCGCATTCAACACATTTTTTTAAATTACACGGGCTGAAAGAAAATATTTCGCCGTGTCGGCCAGTCAGACGCAGTCTATATGATATCAAAGTTGGGGACGTGACGACACTTGAGGGAATCTTAATTGCCACAGAGAGAGAAGTCGTCCGAACCGGTCCTGTCCCCTGTGAGACGGGCTTGACAGGATGAATAGATTTGAGTCAAAGACAAAAAAGTATATTCGTTCTGATCACCTTTTGTTCCTAGAGCTGCATGAAACCCCATCAGTTAGCGCTGGTCGTCATTCACGCTACATACAATACACTTTACAATTCAGATTTAACTGCAACAACTTTTATAAAGGGTATTCGTAATTATTCGTCAACCTCTGATACATTTATGAACGAATATGCATACAATCCATTAATTATTCCATTTTTAGACACAGGTTATTCCACGTTTACCGACATGTACATTTTCGCCTTTTCTGTGTGGGAGCGAAATGTTGAAAATAGTCCATGGTATTTCAGCGCACGTGTGTCCAATTACGGTGTGGATTTTTAAACAACTTTCTGTCAACCACCACTGGTAGATTGTCGGCTACAAAAGAACGCCTTTTGTCTTTGTGACAACATTCTTCAGCACCCACTAAGTGTACTTTCCATCAAATTCGAAGACCATTGATTGCCGCTCATCTTAATTGGGTTTGAGCATGAATAAATGTGCTGGCTCTTGGGATCGACGTCCCCAAAAAGTATTCTTTTTGGGCAACCTCGAAATAAGAGAACAGATTAAAGTATTTCTCTTCAGTAATTTGATTTAAGAAAAAGTCATGGTCCCCCAAACACCATCCAAACTAAATTACTGTTGAGGGAGAGAGCCTGCTAACTGGATTTAGGAGACAGTTGTCTCCTCTTTAGGACAAACATGTTGACACTCCATTAAAAACGTCTCGTAACCGGTATGGAGGCCCACAAAAATCTCAGAGGAAAAGCACCAGCGTTAGAGAGAGAGAGAGAGAGAGAGAGAGAGAGAGAGAGAGAGATGGGGGGAGAGAGAGCAGGTGGGTGGGTGGGAGAGAGAGAGAGAGAGAGAGAGAGAGAGAGAGAGAGAGAGAAAGAGAGAGAGACTTTACTTTGAAACTTTATTGATAGGCCGACGGCCCGTTACAACATTTTATATTCCCATCAGTCATTGAAAGTTCTTGATTAGGCTGTATTAGAGTAAAAGTACTTAAATCACTAGACAACAGTTTTGTTGTACAATGAACAAAGACAATATTGAATGTTTTCCCTCGATTCATTTACAACATAATGATAAATGACGCACTTAGTACCATAGGATCAATTGTTTTGTTTATTTTACACAATGGCAACTAAGAATCTATTATCTACTAAAACTCAGGGTACACAATTTCTTACTTGACTATCCTTTGGCTAAACTTTGTTTTTCTATTGTCCGTCTTGAAGTCTTTGACGTCGGTTGAGAGCGTAGTATAAAAATATGGCGACGTGTTTTATTTTATAATTTGAAACCTTTCGTATTTATAAATTTGATGTATCTTTTGATGTACTTTTCCCTCATGTCTTCATATGTGGGGCACACCAACAAGAAATGCATTTCATCATCTTTTATCATTACAGAATGAACATTTTATCTCTTCTCTTCTATATAACTTTTTTCCTGTTCAGTCCGTGTACTCCCAACTGGAAGTGTGTGAGTGCAACTACAAATTTCGCTATATTTATGACACTAAGATTCTTTCACATTCAAGCGTGTTTTGAAGGTACTGTACAATATAAGACGTTCACTTTCAGGACCTTACAATGCCATTTCTATCTATAGCAGTCTTGGAGTCTAATCTTAAGGCTTTGCAGGAAGTTTCTTTCGTTATTAGTCCCTTTGTTGTACCTTTTGTAGGCAAAAACTGGTTCGCAGAAACTATCTTTGATTGACTTCAACCAGTTTCGTTCATTGGGGACAGTTGCACTTGACAGCATAAGGAGTGCTTCTTTTGGTAGTCTGTCACTTGGCATGTTTTGTAGTTTAAGCCAGAAAGACAAACAGAGACAGAGATAGAGAGAGAGAGAGAGAGAGAGAAAGAAAAGAGAGAGACAGTGAAACAGAGAGAGAGAGAACCAGAGAAACAAAGAGACAGAAAGAGAGAGAAAAAAAAGGAATGAGAGAAAGAGAGAGAAAAAGAATGAGAGAAAGAGAGAGAAAAAGAATGAGAAAGAGGGAAAGAGTCGAGGAGAACAGTACTTTTACTCATCTCTAAAACCCATTCTGACAAGTTTGATATGTACCCACATCTTTAGTCTTATCTGCACTTTTGTCCAATTTTGTTGACTAAATCTAAATTTGCTTCACGTGTTCTTTCTAATCATGAAAATGACTATACATGTTCTGTCTATAAGGATGAAAAGGGCTTTACGTGCTATGCTAAATGATGATAAAGCTTCGCATGTTCTAAGGATGAAGAGGGCTGAGGAGTAAGTCTGTGGAAGACAGTACCCATAGAATCGACATTTCGAGAAAAAAGACGTCACAATAATCGAAAAATTATCCACAAGGTTTACACAATTGGTCCGGTAAAATCGGGCAAAATATTCTCGTTGGTGGAAGAATTGGTCTTTGACGATACTAGAATGGAAATGTCTGTTTCGCTGGAGAGGAAGAACATAGTATTCGAACACACGCGACGCGATTTCAGGTCATTTCTTTATAAATACTGAAAAGGTTTGGCTTTCGAAGTACTTTTTAGCGTGCTTTACAGTGACATTTGGCCAAAGCAACAGCGCAGTAACGGATGACATGAGCAGCACTTGCACTGTTTTTCTCATGATCGACCACTGCATACACACACCCGCACTTGTTGCAGCCCATAGCACAGAATTATCCAAATTGGAAAAAAGGCATGTCGTGTCAAGGCGCCTCATCTCTTTTTCGTTTTGCGTAACAGTTGCCGTCACACAGTCGAGCTTAATCACCTCTCTGTCATTTCGCTTCCTGTTACTTCTGCCGTTTCTGCCTTCACGGCAATGCGATTATCTTTCTCTTTCCCGTGTCGCATTCATCATTTGTGTGTTAGAAGGTTGGTCTAAGTGAAGAGCTGAATCCATAGCACATGTGCCCCTCATTCCCTCCCTCAGCAAAATAACTCAAAAAGCTCACACCGTAACCTGATGAAATTGGGGAAAGGTCAGGACTTATTAAATTTGATGACGTCAAACTATTGATGACGTCGTCGTATGCCTTCGCACTCAGAGACTTCCAGCAGACCGAAGACAGCCGGTTTCTGCAGTTTTGACGCGATTTGTCATTTGGCCTCCATTCGACGTTTTGACGTTCGTGGAAACATCACTTCCGGTAGAATGGAAGCTACAGTGGACTAGTAATAATTGTGTATTCACATAGTAGTGTCTTTCATGTGTATCTGCATTTCATTAATTCGAAGACTGAAAGAAAGTAGTGTATTACTTTCGTAATCAAAGACACATTAAGCGTAATGAAGCAAGAATTCATTGTTGATGAATTTGTCTACATTTGCCAGACCAGTGTGAGAATGTACGCGTGATTTTTCAGTGTTGCCGTTAGTTTTATTGCAAGAGTTTAGGTGATGTACTTGTCATAAAGAAGTATTCTTCAGACTGACAAATTAATATTATAAGTTAGTGAGCTTTTATCGGGAAACGAACAGCGCAGCTATTGTAAAATAGTGGCTCACGGGAAGTGATGTTCCCGCGAATCGCTGTGTCCGGGACCTCTCTCGCAATCCGGCAAAGCTGGCGGTCCCGTTAGACAGTGTCTTTGAGCAGAGGAACAAATAAACTAAACTATGCATGTGTACAGGTCATGGAGGTCATGGAAGAGAAGTTGTGGCGTCCTTGGTGGAAGTTTGCGCTCTCTAGTTACATATTTTGACTATTTAAGTGTAACAGTTCTATTCTGTTGGCTTGAATTTGTATACGAAGGTGACAGGGAAGATTTGGTAATAAAACCAGAGTATTCAACTGGTTTCTGTTGACAATGGAGTATGTAAGTTCAACAATAAAGACTAAGTCATTCCATTGTGAAAGTTTTACTCCATTGTGCAGACTTTTTTTCTTCTCCTGTTTTTAAAACACTTGTGTCCTCGCAACATTACACCATTTTCAGTTATTGAATACTTGTTTAAGATCTAGTACTTTTGGTGTTGTGTATACAGTTTACGGCCCCATTGTCTCTGCAGAGGTGCGAACAATCCCAGTTCGTGCTTATGTTGAAATTATTATAAATTATATCAAAACGACAATAAACTATTATCAGTGCTTGCAAACATGCCTATATCATATATGCATGCCCTCTGTGACATCGGTTTATGCCACTGCGAGGACCTCACACAACGGCCACGATCGAGCTGGCACGCGGATGGAAATGTGATCCACCACCCTCATCCAAAAACAAATGTTCGAGCCCGAGTACTAGGAACCCGAGCTCTCTCAGCGTCCAGTGTCCAGAGTGTTCTCTCTCTCTCTTTCTCTCTCTCTCTCTCTCTCTCTCTCTCTCTCTCTCTCTATCTCTCCCTCTCTCTCTCTCTATCTCTCTAACTCCCTCCCTCTCTCTCTATCTCCCTATCTCCCTCCAACTCTCTCTCTCTAACTCTCTCTCTCTCTCAGTGTTCATAGTTCTATCTCTCTCTCTCTCTCTCTGTCTCTCTCTCTCTCTCTCACCCACACAAACGCGCGCGACTGCCATCTCGGAGCACGCGTTTACTTCGGCTCTGCCTGATTTACGCCTCTAGTTGACACAGAAGCAGCATTATGCCAGTTGTAGGGTTACCAACAGCTGTTGAGGTAGCGCTGTCTTCGCTGCTCGAGTCGGACGAGCTTTCGTCGTGGAAGGTGGCAGGGGAGTCTGACGGTGTCGTCGTTGTGCTGCGATTCAGGCCGAGTGACGGGCAGCCATTGCTGGCGAGCGAGACACGTCGAGGGCACTGGAGAAGAAAGCCTCCCGCACAGCTCCGACGCGACCTGCGGCGTGCACAGAGGAACCGTGCCTTCGGTGAGCAAACTTTTCGACATCATGTTGAAAATAGCGTCGTTACTGGCTCGAATTTCGAACTTGATAATAATGCTGATGTTGCACAAACTTCACGGGCCTCTACGTCATCTTGCCCTCGCCCCCCGACAGCCGTGACCTTTGACCCAACACGCTTCGCTGCACAAATATCAAGTGATCTTGGAATTCCTGCTGGTGCTGAGGTGCAGACGGATTCTCCTTCCACCGACACAGGCACCATCGCTGATCAGCCAG
The DNA here is from genome assembly GCA_034096865.1 of Theodoxus fluviatilis. NCBI lineage: Eukaryota > Metazoa > Mollusca > Gastropoda > Cycloneritida > Neritidae > Theodoxus > Theodoxus fluviatilis. Next base: position 18,348 of record JAWQFJ010029599.1, on the reverse strand, counting down.
CAAGTGATGACAGAGAGTGGTTGAGGGAGATGGTGGACGCGATACTGTCGAGGGGGAAGGACGGACAGAGAGGGAGTGAGTTCGGCGAGGACAGAGAGGGCCATGTGGTGTCATCTGGTGCTTTTAAGCCGGTGGTGGAGACGGACGCAACTCAACCGGTCTCGGAGGCTACTTCACCCAGGCCACTATCCAGAGATGTCGCCCCCTGTGAGGGATCTAGTTCCACCAGTCAGAGGCCTGATCCTCTGGCGGCAAAGCCTCCATCAACGACAGCTCCATCGCAGTCCAAGAGCCAGCCAGCAGCCAGACACAACAAATCCGAAGACACTGCGTGCGACACGGCAAGCACGAGAAGGACGCGGAGCAGCAGGTCTGCAGTGAAGCAGGCCATGTGTGAACGAGCCGCACGGACGTTCCAGAAATAACGAACTGTTCGACGTCTCGATCAGTTTCCTCGTTCGTGCGCGTAAAACGAGCATGACTGGCGGCCAGTCTTGACCCTTACCATGTACATAGCCGCACGTTTCTCTTGAACTTTTGTAATGGGCCGGTGGCCTACACAAATAAATGTTTTCGTTCGTCCGTTCGTTCGTTCTCTCTCTCTCTCTCACACAGTCAAACACATTCAGTCCTTCAGGGTAGTTGGTGCGCAGCTTGAAGCGCCAGAACTTCTCCCTCCACTTCCGGATGTTAGCATCGTCCACATGGATCTTCTCAATAATAGTCATTCTCGTGTGGGAGAGGCAGTGCCCAGGGGACCTGAAGTGCTTAGCCACTAGGGTGTCTATGTCATTGTGGATGGCGTGCGTGTGTCCGTAAAACCTTCTACGGATGGTCTGGCCAGTCTCATCCACATACTGTCTGTCGTGAAACTGTTCACAGTCAATGAGGTAGATGACGTTGGTTGACGTGCACGACAAGCAGTCTCTGATGTGGAAAGACTGGCCAGTGATGACACTGCGGAAGGTGGTAGTATCCTGCAGCCATCTCTTACACAGTACACATTTAGGGCATGGGTGACACCTGATGTTGGTCTCCTGAGCCAAAGTACGGGGGAAGGGGAGGGTCGAGGGCATCAGTAATTTTCTTAGATTAAACAATTTCTTTCTCCTACAATAGGCGGGTTTGGAGCTGCCCGTCTCATCCGCGTGCTAGTGTGGAGCACCGGCAGAAACTGCTTCAGCCACTGGCTCAGAGGAGGGTTGCCAGGGTTGTGACGAATCACAAACGGCACTCTGTCTGAACCCTCGGCTTCTCTTCGAGCATACTGAAGAGTAGATGCTCGAGTCCTGGCTGCCACTTTTTTTCACAGCTGCCTCAGTCAGTCGTACGGGATAGCCTCTGTTTTTAGCTTCTTTTTTAGTTCATCACATCTGCGTCCGAAAGTAAAGTCTTCGGAGCAGATGCGACGCAGACGTAAGCACTGGCTGTAGGGGATGCTGCGAGGACAGTGACGAGGGTGGCATGAGTGGAAGGGTAGAATCATGGCAGCATCTGTGGGCTTCAAGTGGAGGTCAGTGACCAAAAGTCCCTCAGAAGTGATGGAAAGGCTGACATCTAGGTATGGCACACTGGTTCTCCCATAGCTGTAGGTGAACTTAATGCTCGGGTGTTGATCACTCAGTCACTACATGAATTTCACCAGTTCATCTTGGCCACAGAACCAGAGTGATGATGTCATCAATGTATCTTTTCCAAATCTCTGGATCTATGGCCCAAGGAAAACGGGTCAAGACGTCACTCTCCAGCCACCCCATGAAAATGTTGGCAATCGTAGGAGCCATAGGGGTCCCCATAGCAGTTCCGAAGATCTGCTTGTAGACCTGACCGTCAAACTGGAAGATGTCGTTTTTCAGGACGTGGTTGATGATTTTCAGAAGCAAGTCTTTGAGTGGAGCTTCGGGGACCAGGTGCTGTCTCGTGAACAACATGTCAGTGACGGACGTGGCCACTTCCTCGTGGGGTATTTTGGTATACAACCCTACCACGTCAATGGTGACAATGAGTGCGTCAGGAGGGAGAGGGCCGTAGCGGTGTTTCCACTGTTCCACTCGCTGCAGAAAATGCGCAGTGTCTTTGATCTATGACGGTAGGTCACAGACCAATGGCTGCAGCCAATGATCCACTAGTTTGGACAGCTTCTCTGTAGGTCCTCCACATCCAGAAATGATAGGGCGTCCAGGTGGGTTCTGTCTGTTCTTGTGGACTTTGGGTAGGTGGTAGAACACGCTGGTACGTGTAAGCTTCCAGCAGAGCCCATTGAAATCAGTAGTCATCAATAAGTGTTTTGACTTTCAACTGTTCCACGATGCAGTTGGACTGGTTGGCGATGTCAGCTGTGGGATTGACGTCTAACTTGGTGTAATGCACCGGATTGTTGAGTTGACGCAAAGCTTCCGCGTCACAAGCAGTAACGTCCTGAACCACTGTAGCTCCTCCTTTATGATATAGTTAGAGGAAGAGGCAAAAAGGGATGGGATGGCAGGATCTATGGCTGTTGGGGGGGGGGGGGAGAGAGAGAGAGAGAGAGAGAGAGAGAGAGAGAGGGAGAGAGAGAGAGAGAGAGAGAGAGAGAGAGAGAGAGAGAGAGAGAGACAAACGAACGGACGAACGATGCTTATTCAATGCGATCGCCCATTCGCCCATTTGTAAACAAAGAGTTAACGCACTGGGAAGTAATGTCAGACATAGGTCTCACACATGTTGCACATTCTCCCAGACCTCCCTTAAGCCGGCTTATGGTATTATCGCAGACCTTATTAATCTCTTTACTTTTTTCAGTAACTTTTCCTCTCTTACATTGCCATGTCCAATGTCGTTCAGACGTTTGATCCTTTCAGAAGCCAGCTGTAAGTTTGCTATAAATAGAGCATTCGAACAAAATGTGTTTTTCGTTTTCCATTACTTAGCACTATGGACAAGTGATATTCCTTCTTTTATAGTAACTGTAATATTAGTAAGCTCTCAGATCATAATCCCAAATCGAAAGCAAATGAAGGTGTCATGAGACTTTTGTACCGTAAGAAAACGTAAGTATTATATTTTCCCAAACATGTCTATGAAGATAAAGTAACGACTGAATCTTTCACTATTACGGTTACCTGCGTTCCATGACTGACGGTCGTAGTCCTGCAATCTTTGGTCTGTGTTAAAGAGCGTTTCTTGTTAACCACTTTACCGTTCATCCAAACGTACGCAAAACCAAGCTTACACAATGTATATTTCACAAAACAGGGCCATATCTTTCTTTTCTTAAAGATGCGTATCAAGGAGAGAGAGAGAGATATATATATATAGAGAGAGAGAGATAGAGAGAGAGAGAGAGAATACTTACAGGCTACATGATCAACCACATTTAGTTTCCCTCATTCGATAGCTTCTGAACGTTGAAAAGTTATCACGGTTCTATTTTGTTCATACTGCATTTAAAATGCATGACTGCTTCGCAACAGTAATTGCCTTTCCCCAAAACTGACAGCATCCCGGCCAGTCTCCGCTCCAGATCGAAATTCATTCTTTTTTATGTGTGGTCTGTTGATCTCACTGATGTATGGCTTAAACTGAAAAATACTCTCTCAAGCTTTTGAGATTAGGTCGGTTAAAAACTTATTCTAATATGCAATGCAGCCGTAGTGAGTTGATGGGAGTAGAGAAAAGAAAGACAGCTATAAATGACATTAAAGTTAAATAGTGACTCCCTGCACAACAAGACTCAAGTACAGCAAGAATCACAGCGGTGAAATGACGTAATGTCAGTCACACATTCTCACACACATGCACGTAAATTATCACACGCAGGACATTTAAATCACACGGTATGACGTAACACTGAGTGTTATAAGCCATTGCAGCACATCCAGGAAGGTTATATCATACCTCCAGAAGACATGGGACATAAAGTCCTGCATGAAATTACAAGGTGGAGGAATGCCCGGATAAACTAGACCCATGAAATTTCATCCAATCAGCACATCTCAAAGCAGAGTATCGTCCACTTTTTAGGATTTGCGAGATTATGTAAAAGAGTATTGCCCGGAAGCAGAGTGCTGCAGCGTCAAAGCCAATTGCAAAAATTCCCTGTCTAAGTCAAAGGAAGAAAGATGTTTCAGCAGGTCTGTCTCTCTTTAGTCCCACTTTCGTCAGGTTATCTCATCTGCTCATTGGCACTGCACACGTATTAAATGCATCAGGAGTTGTTTAATGGGGGAAAACATTATGCAAATCTGGTGGGGTCTTTTCTGATGTCACGGTTGGATTACTGTGACAGTGAGTTTGTGGATATGAGCCAAGACCAGCTGTGTCGACTCCAGTGATTCATACACATCGCAGCACGTGTAGTAAGATGTCCATCAGCAAAGTCCTATTTCTCACCAATCCTGCATCATCTTCACTGGCTCCCTGTTCAACACCGCATTGGACACAGATGTCTCTGTGTTGTGTTCATATGTGTCAGTGGCGCTTATGCTCGAAACCTATAAGTCCTGTTTCACAGTAATACATCGTCCAGACAACTGCGGTCGTCTGGAAAGACTCAGGTGTGTACCGACGAGGGCTCTCAGGAGACGTGACTGCAGATGTTTATCATTCATTGGTCCCAAATCCTGGAGCACAATTCCAGAAACACTCGGGAAAACTTAATCACTGGTGACTTCTAAAAGAAAAGCTTTTCTGTTCGAATCCTGAAGTATCTACAATTTGAGCATGCTCGACATGAGAAAAACATGATATATGAAAGAACGCACACACACACACACACACACACGCGCGCGCGCGCGCGCACGCACACACACACACACACACACACGCACACACACACACACGAAAGCTTTCCAGACTAATAATAATAATAATAATACAGACTACTTATACGCCCATACCTTCCCTAATAGGCAAGCTCATGGCGTTTACAATGAAAAATCTACATTCATACAAAGCATTCCAACACTCGCACACTGTACTGTTGAAACAAAAAAGAGTTAAATATAATACAACTACTTAATCTAGCAGGCAATACACAAAACACGAAACATTAAAGAGGCGCCTTGTGAAGCACCTCACTGCTCGTCAAGAAAGACTGACCGGAACAGGTGTGTCTTAAGGGAGGTTTTGAACTGGTACATGGAATCAGAGTGACGGACAGGGAAAGGTAGACTATTGATTATATACGTGGACAGGTGGTGAGAAGCCGCAAAGGTGTGTTCTATTTGGGCGTAGTACTCGAAGGGAAAGGAGGCCAAAGTGGACATGGCGAACTTGCGTTCAGAAACTGTTGCACACGTGACCGAAGCGGATGACAATTATAACCTAGACGATTTGCGACTCCCAAACGAAAGAACGATCTTGTATGATCAACCGGGACACAGCGCCGGTCTATTTTGTCCGAGTATATATCGGAATTGGAAGAACACGATTACTGAAGTTTACTTCGAACTTCGGACACTTGGCAAACTCCACAATCACGTACGCGAGGTCGAAACTTCGGCGTTGTAGGCCGAATAATCACCCAATCAGAACACGCCTTGAGGAGAGCCCGAATCAGAAGAAGAATCTTCAGGTTAAACAAATGGGAAAATTGATGTAAGATGGAAGAAAGATAGAAAAGGGACATCTGCTTTGATGTAAGATGGAAGAAAGGTAGAAAAGGGACATCTGCTTTGATGTAAGATGGAAGAAAGGTAGAAAAGGGACATCTGCTTTGATGTAAGATGGAAGAAAGATAGAAAAGGGACATCTGCTTTGATGTAAGATGGAAGAAAGGTAGAAAAGGGACATCTGCTTTGATGTAAGATGGAAGAAAGATAGAAAAGGGACATCTGCTTTGATGTAAGATGGAAGAAAGGTAAAAAAGGGACATCTGCTTTGATGTAAGATGGAAGAAAGGTAGAAAAGGGACATCTGCTTTGATGTAAGATGGAAGAAAGGTAGAAAAGGGACATCTGCTTTGATGTAAGATGGAAGAAAGGTAGAAAAGGGACATCTGCTTTGATGTAAGATGGAAGAAAGGTAGAAAAGGGACATCTGCTTTGATGTAAGATGGAAGAAAGGTAGAAAAGGGACATCTGCTTTGATGTAAGATGGAAGAAAGGTAAAAAAGGGACATCTGCTTTGATGTAAGATGGAAGAAAGGTAGAAAAGGGACATCTGCTTTGATGTAAGATGGAAGAAAGGTAGAAAAGGGACATCTGCTTTGATGTAAGATGGAAGAAAGGTAGAAAAGGGACATCTGCTTTGATGTACGATGGAAGAAAGGTAGAAAAGGGACATCTGCTTTGATGTAAGATGGAAGAAAGGTAGAAAAGGGACATCTGCTTTGATGTAAGATGGAAGAAAGGTAGAAAAGGGACATCTGCTTTGATGTAAGATGGAAGAAAGGTAGAAAAGGGACATCTGCTTTGATGTAAGATGGAAGAAAGGTAGAAAAGGGACATCTGCTTTGATGTAAGATGGAAGAAAGGTAGAAAAGGGACATCTGCTTTGATGTAAGATGGAAGAAAGGTAGAAAAGGGACATCTGCTTTGATGTAAGATGGAAGAAAGGTAAAAAAGGGACATCTGCTTTGATGTAAGATGGAAGAAAGGTAGAAAAGGGACATCTGCTTTGATGTAAGATGGAAGAAAGGTAGAAAAGGGACATCTGCTTTGATGTAAGATGGAAGAAAGGTAGAAAAGGGACATCTGCTTTGATGTAAGATGGAAGAAAGGTAGAAAAGGGACATCTGCTTTGATGTAAGATGGAAGAAAGGTAGAAAAGGGACATCTGCTTTGATGTAAGATGGAAGAAAGGTAGAAAAGGGACATCTGCTTTGATGTAAGATGGAAGAAAGGTAGAAAAGGGACATCTGCTTTGATGTAAGATGGAAGAAAGGTAGAAAAGGGACATCTGCTTTGATGTAAGATGGAAGAAAGGTAGAAAAGGGACATCTGCTTTGATGTAAGATGGAAGAAAGGTAGAAAAGGGACATCTGCTTTGATGTAAGATGGAAGAAAGGTAGAAAAGGGACATCTGCTTTGATGTAAGATGGAAGAAAGGTAGAAAAGGGACATCTGCTTTGATGTAAGATGGAAGAAAGGTAGAAAAGGGACATCTGCTTTGATGTAAGATGGAAGAAAGGTAGAAAAGGGACATCTGCTTTGATGTAAGATGGAAGAAAGGTAGAAAAGGGACATCTGCTTTGATGTAAGATGGAAGAAAGGTAGAAAAGGGACATCTGCTTTGATGTAAGATGGAAGAAAGGTAGAAAAGGGACATCTGCTTTGATGTAAGATGGAAAAAAGGTAGAAAAGGGACATCTGCTTTGATGTAAGATGGAAGAAAGGTAGAAAAGAGACATCTGCTTTGATGTAAGATGGAAGAAAGGTAGAAAAGGGACATCTGCTTTGATGTAAGATGGAAGAAAGGTAGAAAAGGGACATCTGCTTTGATGTAAGATGGAAGAAAGGTAGAAAAGGGACATCTGCTTTGATGTAAGATGGAAGAAAGGTAGAAAAGGGACATCTGCTTTGATGTAAGATAGAAGAAAGGTAGAAAAGGGACATCTGCTTTGATGTAAGATGGAAGAAAGGTAGAAAAGGGACATCTGCTTTGATGTACGATGGAAGAAAGGTAGAAAAGGGACATCTGCTTTGATGTAAGATGGAAGAAAGGTAGAAAAGGGACATCTGCTTTGATGTACGATGGAAGAAAGGTACAAAAGGGACATCTGCTTTGATGTAAGATGGAAGAAAGGTAGAAAAGGGACATCTGCTTTGATGTAAGATGGAAGAAAGGTAGAAAAGGGACATCTGCTTTGGAGAGAAAATCGGGACAGTGACTTCCAGGGCCGCGACCAGGTTTTCAGAGACAGATACTCTCAGACAAATAAGGACAAAGGAAATAAATCAATGAAGGAACAGGGAAGGAACAGATGTTCGAACACATGAGTGTGCAACGCCAGGAGCGCAGACAACTTCAGGGGGCAGATTCCTGTTGGGGAATAGGAAACATGTAAACGACAGAAGAATGGAAGAAATGAGGGATTGGAGGGGGGGATGAAGGAAGGAATAATGGAGAAATACAGCTGTTGTGGAATACGTAGCGGGTCAGTGGCACACACCCCGGCGACCTAGGTCGTCAGAACGTGAAATTCAGCCCCAGCCCTCGGCTGAGGAAATGTGGACGGCGCACTTGCCTCCCAATCAGTGACAACTCAGGCGGAACCAAATGGCGGGGCTGGCGGATGCCGCCGGCAAGAGGAGAATTGCCAGGAGTAGCTATGGGCAAGCTGAACCTATCAACGCATTCAAGTCCACTGGTCCACAAACACTTTCCCCCATGGCGCAGTCTAACGAATGGGAGCTCTCTTTCAATCTGAGTAAATAAAGCGCGAAAGCCGAAGATGAATCGGAATTGGTTTCCAACAGGCGAATGAGAGTTGAGGCAGCTACAGGTATTGGATGTGGTTAAGAGAACAACGCCTCTCAGTTTCCTGTGTGAGCTAGTCTCCATGTGGCAAAGTTATTACCCAGCGGTAGAGTACAGCAAGGCAAAAATCATCTTTGCCAGCCAAAGCCGTGAAGAACGGTAGAGATCTGTGTAAAGTGCGTGCATCCGGTGCAGGCAGTGCGAAGGTACTCTCAGGTTCAGAGAATGATGAAGTTATGTCGTTAAAGGGAGAGAATGCTTTGTGATCATTCCAAAACACGAATTAGTCCGTATGATCCACTTGACTTAGGTCAAGTCGATGGACAAGGGCATTGCCTTCACACTTTTGCATGAGCCTGCGATCGCGATGGCCTTTTTTTGTATCCAAGCATTTTGAAATTAATCAAAATGGCATCATGGGCGTGTTTGTGAAGCTACTGGACTGGACAACAGGTGTCATGACGGTCTGCCCCCCGTTGACGTTTGTGTTTCCTATCGAACCATGCCAATGTGCCACTATGCCCACATGCAAAATGTCCTGTCTGTTTTTCTGTGTCTGCCATTTGTAAGGGAGTTTATATATGTTTGTGTCTGCGTCTGTATGTACATGTATATGAGTGTCAGCCTGTCTGTGTGTCTACCTGCCTGTATGTTTGCTGTGTGGATCTGCATGTGTGAGTCTTGCTTCCTCCGTGTGTGTGTGTGTGTGTGTGTGTGTGTGTGGGTGTGTGTGTGTGTGCGCGCGCGCGCGCACGAGTACGTATGTTTGCTTGATTGTGCATTATTCTTTCCGTTTGTCTTTTTATCTGTCTGTGTACCTGTCGATCTTTATGCACCTGGTAGCCTGTCAACCTATTTGTTTATTAGTCCTTCCCATTCTCTCTCTTTCTCTCTCTCTCTCTCTCTCTCTCTCTCTCTCTCTCTCTCTCTCTCGCTCTCTCTCTCTCTCTCCCTCCCTCCCTATCATTTTTACTCTCTTTTAAAGCAAGTAAGTAGAAATCTAATCTTGGGATTCTTAATCGTCTCCATCATGAATTGGTTGCGGCGTTTTAATTACCAGCTGCGTATTGCGTAAGAACCCAGCAGCTGAGCACACGCGGACAGGATATATCACGTGTAACTACTGAGGAATTCGGAAGAAATGCCAGACCCTGGCAAGGCATGATTGATTGGCCAACGTTTCATGGCGGGGAAAGTCCAGAGAAGCCGTCCTGCTAGTCACATAAACGGATCACGAAATGAGCAACAGGCGGGGCAGATGTGGGGTGTGGTCGACTGACAACGAGGAAACTGTAGTGGTCTGGCTATATACATGTACTGTTGCGAGGACTAGTGACGCCTTCATGTCTTATGCTTGAAGTTAAAATGTCCTGGCTAGGTCTGGTGCGCTCATGCCGTCAGATGCATGACGGCATTTGTAGAAGGTGGACGTTTTCCTTCTTCCATCCCAGGTCAGAAATGTTGGCAACACAGCGACAAAGCGAGTCGTACATGTATGTCTGCATGGCTGAAGCAAGGGAAACGATACACTGGAGGGTTTATTAGCTTACCTCGTGGGTCGTGCCTGTCTTATCAGATGGTGGAGAAGACTGAGCGACCAGAGCTGCTGAAGCCAGCAGCCATTTATGTCTCCGGAGTCCTTGAGAAACAGTTCTGCATGCTGAAACGTGTCCACTCCTTGATGTATTTCCATCCAACCTTTTCGCCGCCGTCTCGGACGTTGTCCTCTTTGAAGAGTTCTCTGTGGACTAATTTCGAAGAAGCTCTCACGTCTTCCTCAGATGGGGAAGTTGTGTTCTTTGGCCATGGGCGATTATATCGAATTGCAGATATCTCCGCTGGAAAGATGCGACGTCGTTATGACATCTGTTCCGGCGTAGTAGAGACTGATGGATGGCCACCACAATTTTGTCAGGCATATCTTACTTTAATGAGGGCAACTTGTTGCGAGACTTTGACAGCAAAATAATGGCATAGCAATGGAACACGATCTTCGCAGAGACGGCTTGTCGGTTTTCTCTCATTAGATATGATTATAGTTCCGAAATTGGCAGATAAGGTGAAAAGTACAGCATGTGTCTCAGAATCGACATGCAGGCTTGTTCTTAACTGTTACGATCGACTTACATGATAATGATTAATGCAAAGTCCACATGGATAGTCTCGCTCGCCCTACTCGAGGATACACTGCGTTTTAACATATTAGGGATATAGGCTGAAGTAATCAGAAAATATTCCAGTGACGTAATAATTTGCCTTTGTATGGTTCCTTCGTCCCACGTGAAATTTGCTGCTTACAAAATGCCTCCAACACCAGACAACTTTTGTTGGTTGCGTCGTACGCTTATAAGAGTCAAACAAACTGTACTACATCACAAGCTATATTAGCTCATAGAACAGCACGGTTTTCAGTCGATGAATTGTTTCCACCTAAAAGAGGAGGAAGGCAACCAATTCAGTCACGCTCGTCAGAAAACCACATATTCTTCAGTCAATTAATCATTTCTCCCTTGTTTTTAAAAGGAGGTGTTAGTGTGTTCATCACGCGCTTATTTGCAAATAGACAGCCGTGCGTGATATAGCCATCATACTGAAAGTCGATTTTTCTCTGTTTAAAGCCGAGTTCATGTGTACCTCTTTTTGCTGTCCTATTAAATGGGTGGATGCCTGCGAGGACATGGGAGTGGTAGTGGTGTCACTTCCTAGTCATTTCACTCGTCATTCTACTGCAAAAATAGTGTTTAATTTCGTCCTTTGAGGTGAATGCCCACAGTTGAAGAATCAATAAACTCTCAAGATAAACAGACAAACACAATCCAAAACACTTGTTTTCCCGGAAGACTTGCTCATAATGTTTCCTGCTGCAACAGAAAATCCTGTAAAGTTGTTGTTTCATAACGCCAGGAAAACTTAAAGGAAAAGTGCTGTTGGGGGTGTTTTTGATACAGCATTTGATGATATTTTCACAAATGTACAACAGCATACTTAAAAAATACCGACTGCCACAAAACAAGTGGCATGTAAAACTGTTTCCGAGCAATTTACACGCTGAGGCGCAGGCGTGCTGCTTCCCGCTTTGTTTGTACTTTTTTCCACTTTAAAAGTAGTGCATCACACTAGTAACGTCCTGTGTCACAAAATCCATGTCACGTGATTTCTCTCCTTCAGTGCCTAAAGCGAGTTCACAAATCGGTTTCAAACACAAAGTTTTATTTTCCTATATAAAAAGGAGGGGAAAAAGGTATTTCACACAAGACGTGCCGTCTGGACATATTTCCATTGCTGATTTGCTTCTGAAAAAACTTAGCAGCAGTAACATACACAATTATTCCTCTTTTCGTTGACCTATCCCAGAATCTATCGGCGTGTCAGTTTACACGTTGAGCGTCGCTTACTCTCACAAAGAACATCATGGCAATGATCTGACCCAGAGGCCCCAGAGTGAGTCCCTAGAGGGCGGAAAAGGGCAGATCCCGTCTAGTCTGAACACTGAGGGCATCCTTTGTCATGATCAGATTCATCTCAGTTTGCCCACCTCGACTCTGACAAATTTCCAGGACTGCATGAAGACACCCTCTCATACTGTCATAAGAGATCTTCGATCTCAGTCCGACGTCGGGCCGTGCTAAGAATGTCCTCAAGATGTTGCTTAACAGTGTAAGTGGGGGACATATCGCAGAAGCCTTCACGTAAAATGCGGTTTCAAGAAGGCAGAACTTAAGCCTGCATTTTGTATGAAACTTTCACACTGTTATTATTGGTAACAGTAAACAATTACGTATCCATCTCTGCAGTGACATTCGGGACTCGGGCACCTTATCCTTGCCATGTCATCATCCGCATGTATCCTTTGGCGAAATGTTTCACAATCCGGGTAATCTAGGTCCTCGGCGTCTGTCATCTGCGCAAAACATGCCGTCGATAAGCGCCGAGGTAGAATTAGATCATATACAGATCCCAAATGATATCGATATTTATACTCTGTTTCCATGAACACCTGTCCCAATGTCAACAGAAAAAAACACACGAATCTTTAATTGGCTAGCCACATTATACTAACATGTTCTGCCTGATGTGAAACTGGTGGCCAATTACCGTGACACATGAATCCTGTGCCTATTCGTTTTATCATCAGATTGAAAGTTACAAGTATCAGGTAATAGATCTACAAAACTCATTAGGGATGCAGTAGATAGACAGTCTCGTCTCTCTTTACTCCCATTTCTGCCAAGTCAGTGAAGCCTGTGTCGTCCAAATTGTACGTCAGTGTAGACAGTTACTCCACAGAGGAGAGCAATGACATGATGACCATCATTGTGTTGTCGAAGACTTTCATCAGTGTCCTTCTTCATGGGAACTTTTTGAAGACTTCCTGCCACCGAAATGCGCTCTGCCAGGACAGATCGACCGCTCCACAGATGGAAATGAACCGACAATGTATATCCAACATGCATGAGATCAGCAAGAGCTGGTTACCACGGCAGTCTATGATCCTGATACTTCTTGATCAGCTTCCAAACCTGCACAGCAGTGGTCTCTCTGCCAACACGTGTGTGTGTGTGTGTGTGTGTGTGTGTACATAAATGTGTGCGCGTGTGTATTGCGTGTGTGTGTGTTGCGTGTGTGTGTGAATGTGTGTGAGTGCGTGTGTGTGTGAATGAATGAGAGAGAGAGAGAGAGAGAGAGAGAGAGAGAGAGAGAGTTTCCCAGAGTCAATAACGTGTCAAATAACTTCCCCCTCATTTCTTGGGATACGCAATTTGAGAAACGACGGGAAAATCCCTTTACTTTGACATACACGAACCTTTTTTTTCTCTTCAAGAATAGCGGTTTGTGTTCACGTCTGTTTACAGCTTGGGCATTAATCTGTAATCCCCCGTTTTCTGTACAGCAACTGTATACAACATATACCTTGATGCATCATCGCAATTGTGCTTGAAAGACTCCACCAGCTTGACACCCATCGCTATGAACAACTACACCACATACAATTCAGAACCTCATGTCAAATCATATCGATCGACAACCGTCCCCTTCCTTGTCTCTCTTCACATCAAGTCGGGCCGTCACCGGCCCTCGCCAACAGGGAGAACGAGTGCTGGCTGCCGTCAATAACATGGTGCCCCTTGGTCCGACTGTAGGCCGTGGCAGGCGTAGCGGGCGTGAGAGGCGTGCCGGATGAGAGAGGTCCCTGCCTGGGGGCCGTGGAGTGTGGGGTCGAGGCGGGGGGTGGATGGGTGATAGAGCTAATCAGAGACCGGGTACCGCAGACGAAGCCAGCCCGCGAGAGCCAGGGCGTCACAAAGGTGAGACTGGGGGGCAAGGTCGGTAATGAGGGGGGCAGCCTCGAAGGTCGGTGGCCTTCTGCCTGGGCCCTCCCCGGGCATCGCCCTCGGACTGTCCGTCGCAGACTTCGCCTTTCATGGCGAGTGGCCATAGGAAAGAACGGCTCGCCACCTCTCCTCCCACGCATGGCTCGCCAAGCGTCCGACGCAGAACGCTGTGATGATTACTGAGAGAAAAGCCAGCTTCGAAAGCGACGAACCAAGCCAAAGAACCCGACACATGGCTGTAGCGGCGGGGCATCCCTTTCCGCTGCAGAGACCCAGTACTTTCGGAGTTCTCCTGCAGTGTGACGGCCTGCAGCGGATACAACCACTGGTTGTGTAGTGCGGGATGCATGCATTGCATGCATGCTTATGTGTCAGAATGTAAGAGCTGGCTTTCTTTGTGTGAAAGGATAGTCTTTCTGGTGACTCCGCGGTGCATCATACCCGCAGCGAGGCAGTTTCTACATTCTGTAGCAAATTCCACGTATTTGCTGATCATTTTACAGGAGATGAAACTATCTTAATGGATCTGAAGAGGAGAAGATGAACACTGAGATGATGAGGTATTTCCGGTATTGTGATTTCTCTAAGGTTTTAGCGAAACTCAAACTAAACAAACATGACTTAAAAAGCCAGGTGAGCGAAAACACAACAAGCTCCCTGTAGCTTGAGAGAAGAGCACCAACCTGAAAAGGATATCAGAATCCATCGCCCAAGTGAAGAATGAATACCAAGCTCATCAAGCGAGGGAACGCAATTTGTCATATTACGCCCTTTTTCTAAATTCACGCAAAAATCTTGACAGTCCGACAAAAGAATGCAACAATCAAGTGCATTCTACCCGAGCTCTGCAGTTTTTCTGAGCAGTTTAAAACATAAATTCTTAGCTTACCGTGCACTGAGGTAAATACCTGATTAAAAGTCATGATTTTGCGAGGACTTGAACAAAATTAGTGTTCCCTATGAAATTGTGCGTGATATGTGACGATGAAAACCATTTTGAAAATTTGTTGAAGAATGATGTTTGTGGATGGATTATTATTTTTAAAAATCAGGAACCTGTCTTGATAGAAAACTTCCCGAGGACAAAGCACACTGCAGTTTCATATTTTATCCATATTAAGATTTTCTCTTTTGTGTATGCAAAATGGAACTGAATGATCTAACTTTCTCTCCGACGCCCTCGGTGGGCTCTTTAGCTGCTCCGGGCCGCCCCTCGCTGAGCTACTGGAGCAGGCCCCGAAAGCCCAGCAGCCCATGGCTGAGCTACTGGAGCAGGCCATGAAAGCCCAGCAGCCCCTGGCCGAGCTACTGGAGCAGGCCCCGAAAGCCCAGCAGCCCCTGGCTGAGCTACTGGAGCAGGCCCCGAAAGCCCAGCAGCCCCTGGCTGAGCTACTGGAGCAGGCCCTGAAAGCCCAGCAGCCCCTGGCTGAGCTACTGGAGCAGGCCCTGAAAGCCCAGCAGCCCCTGGCTGAGCTACTGGAGCAGGCCCCGAAAGCCCAGCAGCCCCTGGCTGAGCTACTGGAGCAGGCCCCGAAAGCCCAGCAGCCCCTGGCTGAGCTACTGGAGCAGGCCCTGAAAGCCCAGCAGCCCCTGGCTGAGCTACTGGAGCAGGCCCTGAAAGCCCAGCAGCCCCTGGCTGAGCTACTGGAGCAGGCCCGAAAGCCCAGCAGCCCCTGGCTGAGCTACTGGAGCAGGCCCCTGAAAGCCCAGCAGCCCCTGGCTGAGCTACTGGAGCAGGCCCTGAAAGCCCAGCAGCCCCTGGCTGAGCTACTGGAGCAGGCCCCGAAAGCCCAGCAGCCCCTGGCTGAGCTACTGGAGCAGGCCCTGAAAGCCCAGCAGCCCCTGGCTGAGCTACTGGAGCAGGCCCTGAAAGCCCAGCAGCCCCTGGCCGAGCTACTGGAGCAGGCCCCGAAAGCCCAGCAGCCCCTGGCTGAGCTACTGGAGCAGGCCCCGAAAGTCCAGCAGCCCCTGGCCGAGCTACTGGAGCAGGCCCTGAAAGCCCAGCAGCCCCTGGCCGAGCTACTGGAGCAGGCCCTGAAAGCCCAGCAGCCCCTGGCCGAGCTACTGGAGCAGGCCCCGAAAGCCCAGCAGCCACGGTTGCAGCTGAGGAGAGGG
>JAWQFJ010029598.1:0-15150 GCA_034096865.1 Theodoxus fluviatilis | reverse complement strand
AGAGAGAGAGAGAAGAGAGAGAGAGGCAACACAGAGAGAAAGAGAGAGAGAGGGCAACACGAGAGAGAGAAGAGAGGAAGGAGAGAGAGAGAGAGAGAGAGAGAGAGAGAGAGAGAGAGAGAGGGCAACAGAGAGAGAGAGAGAGCCACAGAGAGAGAGGGCAACAGAGAAAGAGAGAGGGCAACACAGAGAGAAAGAGAGAGGGCAACACAGAGAGACACAGAGAGAGAGAGAGAGAGAGAGAGAGAGAGAGAGAGAGGGCAACAGAGAGAGAGGGCAACACACACACACACACACAGAGAGAAAGAGAGAGAGAGAGAGAGAGAGACAGAGAGAGAGGGCAACAGAGAGAGAGGGCAACACACAGAGAGAGGGCAACACACAGAGAGAGGGCAACACACACACAGAGAGAGAGAGAGAGAGAGAGAGAGAGAGAGAGGGCAACAGAGAGAGAGGGCAACAGAGAGAGAGGGCAACAGAGAGAGGGCAACAGAGAGAGAGGGAGAGAGAGAGAGAGAGAGAGAGAGAGAGAGAGGGCAACAGAGAGAGAGAGAGCCACAGAGAGAGAGGGCTACAGAGAGAGGGCAACAGAGAGAGAGGGAGAGAGAGAGAGAGAGAGAGAGAGAGAGAGAGAGAGAGAGAGAGAGAGAGAGAGCAAGCAACAGAGGGAGAGAGCAAGCAACAGAGGGAGAGAGCAAGCAACAGAGGGAGAGAGAGAGAGAGAGAGAGAGAGAGAGAGAGAGAGAGAGAGCAACAGAGATAGAGAGAGACCAGACCAAACCAAACCACACCAGACCACACCACATGATCACACCACACCACACCACACCACACCACACCAGACAGACAGAGACAGACAGACCAGACAGACAGACAGACAGGCAGACAGCTTTAGAAACAAAGGGTATGTATCCTCACAAGCAGTTCTGCTCTTACAGTTCTTCAAGAAATATACTTTTCAAAAACAAAAAACAGTCACTACTTGCAGGTTGTTAAACACACTGTAAGTAAATCCTTCATCCCTTTCGTGAGTGTGCCTTGGTATGTCTGTGTGTAAATGGTGTATATGTGTATTCAAGTGTGTGTGTGTGTGTGTGTGTGTGTGCATACATGCATATTCATCTGCACAAGTTTGCATGTATATATATGTGTGCGTTTTCAATAAAAAAACTTAGGTGGCTGTATTGTTACTTAGTGCTGCAATTTGTTGCATCATCGCAGAATGTCTCTTTTAAAAGCAGTATTCATCAGGCTACCAGAAACAGTCCAATAGCAAATAAGATTTTTAAAAAACAAACAGATTAACTTACAATATTTGAAAGATCACCAGATAGCTAACCAGTTTTAGAAAATGGCTGCGAGTAAAATGTGAGGTGAGAAATTCTGTGTTGCCATTGTGTACTGATGTGACTCAAAATGGGATTTCACTTCATCTTCCTATTGAACCTGGAACCTTGGACAAATATCACAATTGATGGTAGATTTTTTTTCTTGCCAAATATCTTGATGCATGTTTCACCAGCAAAAATTTAACGATGATGTCTGTTGTGTGTTGCAGAGGAAATGGTTGCAAAGGATCCAGCTGGGTTTTTCCCTTGTATGGTGGTACAGCTTGGTGGACAAGACACTTTTCTTGATCTTCCTCTCTGTCAGCGTTGTCTCTCATTTGGTCTCTGTCACACGCAGCCGCATCATTGTCTGGGTCTTGGCACTCCTCTGCTATACCCTCATGAACATAGACAGCCTGGTGAGATGAAATCCCTGAAATGTGTGTGTGTGTGTGTGTGTGTGTGTGTGTGTGTGTGCATGCATGTGTGTGTGTGTGTGCATGTGTATTTTTGCATTTTATTTATTCCCCCTTCTCAGATAAATGTTTTTACTTCCACAAATGTGCACATAATTCTTTTTAGGAAGGCACCCCCCAAAAAATGTATAAACTTTAAGATATCATGGCAAAAACAAAACAATAGTTTTGTTAGGTCAGCATAAACTTTATTTTTCTGTTTAAAAGTGGTCAAATTGGGCATAAACAAAACTCTTTTACTGAAAATGCTTTTTCAAAACTTAAATAGTGGACTGCCTGAGTGCTGGGAGGGCAGGAAAAATGGGACAGCACAGAGTTAATTGTTGACCAGAACTTTCTTTCTTTCTTTCTATCTTTCTTTCTTTCTTTCGTTCTTTCTTTCTTTATTTCTTTCTTTCAATTTTCTTTCTTTCTTTCTTTCTTTCTTTCTTTCTTTCTTTCTTATGAAAAAAATGTAGAATTGCAGAAAAAAATAGAGTTGGCCAGGTTACCATGTCCACACACAAAATAATTTCCTTATGTTATTTGCTTTTATAAGTATGACCAAAAATGATCACAGCATATGCACGTGAATACAAATGTAAGTTTATTATGTGTATGATATCATTCAGCAAACAATCTAAATTCATTTTATAATTGTGAATTCCATTCTGTTAATAAATTATAATAATAATAATAATAATGTGTGGATTTATATAGCGCCTTACCATGAGTTAAGACATGCTCAAGGTGCATACATTAACAACCATTACAATATACAATAACAGTCAATCACATCAAAGGTAACTTAATAAACTTAATAACATAGGAGTCAGACATTCACTGATGTACAGCGTCACCGCTTGACCATGAAAGTGGGGAGAGGGGGAGGAGAGACAGGAGGGTGGTAGGGGGCTTAGGCAAGCTAGTACAAAGAGAACAGTGAGGGGAGGAAAATGAAGAAACTTAGACAGGATTCGGGAACGATTTCAAGAAGAGGTGAGTTTTGAGAGCAGAGCGAAATGTCGAGGGAGATGTAGAGTGATGAACAGAGGCGGGGAGGTCATTCCAGATAGAGGGAGCCTGATAAAAGAAAGAGCGTTCACCAAATTTTGTTTTAACTGGAAGGTCCTCCGGGAACCTGAGGGTTCTTGTGTCTGCGGAAGAGCGTAGCTGTCTAGCGGGTGTGTAGGTGCGCATGGGTTTAGAGAGATATTGAGGAAGGGATTCAGCGAAGTAATTGCAGTGAAAGTTTCTTTTAATTCAGACCATTTGAATTTACCAAGCTGCACTAGGTCCCCGTTTCTTTAATTGCCTGATTTGAATCTCATACCCAAAATTATCTTTGCAGTGTTTAGTGTCCAGCTTTTCATTGATTACCACAGATGAGAACTCACCAAGATTGCTGAATAATAATAATAATAATAATAATAATAATAATAATAATAATAATAATAATAGTAGTAAAAATAATAGTGATGATGATGATGATGATGATGATGATGCACACTTACAAAAAAGAGAAAGAAAACAAAAAACAAGATGACTTTCTGTGTTATTACTTTAAGAATATTTCGACGCCTTTCAGCAACTTCTTCAGCAAAGAAAAGAAAAATGATGATGATGATGATGATGATTGATGATGATAACAATTTTAATGATGATGATGATGATGATGATGATGATGATGATGATGATGATGATGATAACAATTTTAATGATGATGATGATGATGATGATGATGATGATGATGATGATGATGATGATGATGATGATGATGATAAAAGATAAAACTGTAAAAGAAGATTTATAATATTAACTGTACTGTACTTGTTACAGACACTGAAAAGAACATTGCTAGTCTAGTTCCCATGTGTATGATGCATACATGTATTTGTCAGTAACACTTCATTTGTCAATAACGTTGTTGTTTGCAGGTCTACAGTCTTCCTTCAAGTATGCTTTGGATTCTCTTCTATGCTGGGATGCCTCTGTGTGCAAGGAATGCAAGCTTCGGACTGGAGGCCTGCCAGACACGTAACTGCCAGGAGCAGCTACAGTCCCCATTCAGAGGACAGCAGGGAAAATGGACTCTGGGGGAAAACTTGTTAGACAACTCCCCTGCAAAGCATCCCTCTGTCTCTTCCAAGCACAAGAAGGATGATGACTATGAAGAACGGCAAAAAGTTCCTCGAGAAGATTATCCATCAAGTGACCGACTGACAGCAAGATACGGGAATCACTCGGAGACGAAGCAGCTCATCAAAGGGAACCATAGAAATGAATCTCACATGACATTGCAAGAGGAGGACTTTAGTCTGGAGACACAACTGCATTATGTGTATTACTTCCCTGCCATGTATGGGCCTCTGATGAACTTCAATGACTTTCGACTTCAGGTGAGAGTTAGTCAGTGCATCCATGAAGTGGGCAGACAAATGTCTGTGCAATGAGAGACACATGAACATTACTGAACATTGCCTTGTTGGCCATTTTTGTTGTCTGACTCCATCCCTGGCTGAGTGATTTAAATAGATCCCAAAGGTCCCATTCACGGTTTCCAGCTTGAGGTTTCGACATAGAGCAGCAGCTGCAATGTGTTCCACTTGACTAAAACCTATCTAGTCATGAAAATGAGGGTCAAGGTAATCTGCCATGTTCAGCTTTTCAAGCTGGAATGTGTGAGAAGTTTGAGAATCTGCTCAGATTGATGGTTTTAAGTGCCATTGCCCACTAAGACCTTTCCTCCCCAGCATTGACAAGTTTGATCCCTCTGTGGGTCATGAGTGAGATAGATCCACGGGGTCTCCCCACTTGATTGGAAAGAGGTGAATGACCTGGAAAACCATGACTTGATTTGCTCTTGCTCCAAGCAGCTTCCATGATTTTCATGAACAATGGCATTACATAGCCTCCATAGGCTGATTTGCTGTAAAACTCCACTCACTCTCTCACTCATTCATTCATTCATTGGAAAGCTTGAAACAGCCCAAGATACAAGAATGGCTGTCAGCTCTCGTCACTGTCACAACTAATCTTGTCACCTCATCATGGTCATTTTGACACTTCCTTTCAAAGATTTTGGAGATCCTATGTTATGGACATGATAAGGGGTTGCCTCTACATGTACATGTAATAGATTCAGCCCTTTTTTCATTCCTGCCTTAATTTAAGCATGGCTGCTTGTATTTCAGTTCAAGAACGCTGTGCAGACGTGGGGGGCCAGGCGACTGGCCGGGCACATCCTGGGTGTGTCCAGGGTGCTGCTGTGGGTTGTCGTGAATGAATTGATCCTGGAGCTTTTCCACTTCTACATCCTCAACCAACAGCCAAAGCTCCTGAGGACAGTCAGCCTGCATCTGCTGCTGGCTGTTGGCTACATGCTGGGCCAGTTTTTCATGAACAAATATGTAGTCATCTTTGGCCTGAGCAGAGAGGTGGCAAAGTTTGATGGACTTCAGCTGCCAGAGGGACCCAAATGCATCAGCTACATCTACCGCTACACTCGCATGTGGAAGTGAGTTGAATTGATGATGATGATGATGATGACGAAAGGCATCGAAATATTCTAAGAAGTACAAACACAGAAAGTCATCTTGTTTTTTGTTTTCTTTCTCTTTTTTGGATCATGATGATGGTGATGATAATGACTGTGTTGATGACAACAACAGCAATGTTATTGATGATAATTATTGATAACTAGGGTTATTTGGGCTGTCAGCAATTCTTAAAAAAACTCCATAATTTCAAGGATGAGAGGGACACCCATTCTTTTCCTCGGCATATACTCTTGTAACTTTTCAACAAAAGACAGCAAAACCTCTATTTGATGTAATTGCAAGTAAACAAAAACCAAATCCATGTCTTTGTTTCTGAGAAGTTTTATTGCAAAGTTTTTTATTATTTAAAAAATGCAAAACTAGCAGACTTAGCACATTTTTTACTTTGCTGCATATGCCATGACCTCAGTCAAGGACAAGGATTGATGTTTTGTTGCTTTTTAGAAAGCAAGATTTTGTCCAGAATGCTTTACAGATGTAGAAGAAAAAGGGAGTGCCTCAGATTGGTGTTCTCAGATGTGCTAAAGAACATATTTCTTGTCTAATGTTTTACTTGGAAGGGCTGTGGGGTGGCTGTTTTGGGGAGGCAGCATGGAGATAGTTTGAAGTGCTTGTACAGTTAAACTCCTTCACTGCTTTTGTGCTGATGGTGGAAATGGTAATGAGACAGTTGCAAGACACTTCTGAAGCTGTGATAATCATTCATGGTATGGCATGCTAACAGCTAGCTACATTTTAAGAAAGGCCTTCAAACACACAGCTTTGTGTGCATGCCTACTCTCCCTGGTTGCACTCTTGAGTTTCTTGGGGCCTCCCGTAGTTGAGATATTTTATAAGAGAAGGCTTTAAAACTTCTATAACCATCAGTTCCTGCTATGTCAGTCAGCTAAAAGCATTTGTTGTGGTCTTCGTCATGCAGCGACTTGTTTTAAAGAATTTACATCCCCACTGTAACACTGTCCCTCCATTTCTGTGTGATGATTGTGACTTACTCTGTTTCAGATGGTTTGATAATGGACTGTATCAGTTTCTGAAAAGGTATGTCCCTGCCCAGAAAATTCTTGATTAACTCAAATTCTTTGTGTTATTGAAAAGCACTTTATATCAAATGCTTATAAAAATTTCACTCGTGCTTTTAAAATTTTAGTTTGTGAAGGAATATTTATAAGTTTAATCAATAGTAAACATATCCAGGAGTCTCCCCTCCTGCATGAGTGAATAGTCAGCTCCTCAACCTCTACTCGCCTATTGAAACCCTGTCTTATTGATTGGCAGATTTAGGCGAGCAAGCTTTGGCGTTTGATTATGTGTGAGGCACAGTGCTGTGGTTCAAGCCCTGGACTGGAGAAATCAGGGTTATTAAATCCTTAAAATGTTTATGTTTACTTCAATCAAGTTGTATGGGAAATACATAGCTTCAGAAACACTAGCTTCAGGACCACAGAGTAGTGTATTGTGCAAACATTTGAAGTTTAACAGCAACCTATCTTAGAAACATGGTTTGGCAGCTATGGTATGATGATCCTGATAGACACAAGTAACACATGGATAAAATTGTGCCATGATATAATATTGCTGTGTCAATATAGCAGCAGTTTTACACGAAAGATAAACTAGATTTTGTGAGCATTATCCTCATGTTGTCTACAGGATTGTTATGTTGTCAAGACAGCATTCCAATGATGTACTT
This sequence comes from Theodoxus fluviatilis, assembly GCA_034096865.1. Lineage (NCBI taxonomy): Eukaryota > Metazoa > Mollusca > Gastropoda > Cycloneritida > Neritidae > Theodoxus > Theodoxus fluviatilis. Next base: position 8,117 of record JAWQFJ010029598.1, on the reverse strand, counting down.
TTGACACAAGTACATCATCTTTGGAAGGAAATGCTGTGATCTTGATCTTTGTGTTGCCTACATAATTACAGTGTTGCTGAGACACAAATATTCAACACATAAACAGCATGCTTGTGTCAGAAGTAAAGATTGCAGTGTTTTCTCTCACAGCTTCACATACAGCTGTGTTCACTACAATTCAATTATCTCACAACATGATAGTGTCAACATTTTAAATTTGTACTTTTTATGGAAATCGGCCACCACCTGTCGGTGTTGCTCTCTTCTCATTTCTTACAGATACATCTTCCTGCCATTGGGAGGGTCTCACTCAGGAATGGTGCGAAGGCTGATGAGCTCAGCTCTCTGCTTCAGCTTCATCATTCTGTGGCATGGCAAGGAACGGCACATCGTCATCTGGGTTTTCCTCAACTTTGCTGAAGCTCTGCTTGAAATGCTCGGAGATATTCTCAGCAGAACCCAGCCTGTCAAGAATCTGGAGGTTGGCATTCTTATTTGAAGTGTAATATCTGTGTGTGTGTGTGTCTGTGTGTGTGTCTGTGTGTGTGTATGTGTGTGTGTGTCTGTGTGTGTGTATGTGTGTGTGTGTGTGTTTGTGCATGTGAAGCATGGTGCCGTGTGGTAGGAGTGCGGCATGGCTCGAGCAGGCAGGGAGTGTAGAGACGGTGTACTTGTCTCTCTCCCTTCACTCCCTCCAAGGAATCAGCAGACAAGAAGACTTGGCATCACATTTCTCCTTCTTTATTCATGGTAACAGACAGCGCAGTACATGGCAACTGCCTGCTGGGATGATCTCTCCATGGCCTCTCTTGGTCTCCTTCCTGCTCTGGCTTTAAATAGCCTCTGTGCTGACTTCTGCGAGAGCAGACATAATTTCTAACTAATAGCTGGGACCTGTGGTTCCCAGTGAAGGCAAAATTGTGCTAACATAACAGGTTTTACTTTTAACAACTGTTTGAGTCTTAAATCAACAATCCCAAATGACAAACTTCACTCCATTGGAAAGTGCGTTAGTCTAAGTACATTCTGTCCCACTGAATGAATTCCAAAAGTAATTTGTGTATAAATGAATGGCCAGTGAAATGTTTATGGTGCCAATTAAATCAGGAACTTATTCATTGTTTTCTTTTAATGTTAGCCTTTACAACTCATGGAGTGTCGGTTGCCATATATGAGATAATTGATAAGGATAAACACTAGGTATGTATTCAATATTACAGACAGTACATGGTACCTTAGATGAATAAACTGTAAAATTTGAAGTGCTCTCACACACCACAATAAAAATCAAAGACAAGGATAGTGCCAGATGAGAGAGTGAGTCTGCGTGAACAACATATATCTCTAAGGCAGCAACAGAGTGTGAGAGAAACAGGACTTCTCACTTATCTCTGCAGTTACAATCCACACATACAAAGATGGGAACAGAGAAGAGATAGTGCGTTGAACTACAGATATGTAGACAGGTCACTACATCCTATTCTCACCCTCTTACACATGTATGTGTGTGTGTGTGTGTGTGTGTATGTGGTGTGTGTGTGTGTTTGTGTTTGTGTGTGCATGTGTGTGTGTGTGTGCGTGTGTGTGTGTGTGTGTGTGTGTGTGTGTGTGTGTGTGTGTGTGTGTGTGTGTGTGAAAGAGAGGGGGGGAAGGAAAGACAGACAAACCCACATACACACACATGTTTGCATATACATACACACGGACACACAAATAGACACAAACACACAGAGACATACACACACACACACACACACACAGAGAGAGAGAGAGAGAGAGAGAGAGAGAGAGAGAGAGGGAAAAAGACGGACACAGAACATGTGTTTGTTCTGTCACTGTCTCTCTCTTCCTTTGTCTCTTTTTCCATGAGTCAGGTGAATGTTGGTGGTCCATAGACTGTTGTCATAGAAGCCTGTTCATCTTGGAGAGACCTGTGTCCATGCTGATGCCGTGACTGATCTGTTGCAGTCGCACCTCTCTCCGCCAAGTGTTCGGAGGCTTCATGCCTTGCTGTTTGTTCCCCTTCTCTTCATGTCGTGGATCTCCATTTTCTTCTTCTTTGGGGAATCTGAGCACACGGGCATGATCTACTTCAACAGAACTGCCATTACCTGTGAGTTTGGACTTCGTGTACTCCAACAAATAGGAACTGCATGATTGTTAGTTCTGTGAGCAGTTTAGTTGGCTTGTTTTATCACGTTGGTCTCTAGATCTGAATGAAGTTAAATAATATGAGGCATTCACATGCAAAAAGGTATGATGATATCGCTGTACAAGTAGTCTGCAAAGGCTCTCATATATTTCATTTGTATGTATTCTAACATTTCATTCATGTGTATTTCAAGTATGACATAAGTAGGTATTTGATTCTTATGTGATGCTGCTTCCAGTGGACATAGTACTGTAGTAATACAATGACTACATACTGCTTTTTCCCATTGACAAGATAGAGTCTTTGAAAGTTTTAAAATGCTGAAGATGGAGATGGACATAAACCAATGAACGATTGGTGACATTGTCTGTGTAAACACGTTTTTGTGTGGAATTCCAAAGGGATTCCCAGAGTGCAATATTGGCTTGCTGGGAAATCGGGGACACTGCTTGCTGAGATGGTTGGGGTAAATACAGACCCAGTGTGTCTTTCCCTGCAGTTTGTAACGGGTGAATGAGACAGAAAATGGAGTCTTGGCTTGCTTGTGCTCTTTCCCACACTTTACAATGCCTGCAAAGGCGAATACGCTGTTAAGTCCTGTCCGTCCGTCCATCCATCCATCCATCTATCCATCCATCCATCCATCCGTCCGTCCATCCATCCATCCATCCATCCATCCATCCATCCATCCATCCATCCATCCATCCATCCATCCGTCCGTCCATCCATCCATCCATCCATCCATCCATCCATCTATCCATCCATCCATCCATCCATCTATCCATCCATCCATCCATCCATCCATCCATCCATCCATCCATCCATCCATCCATCCATCCACCCACCCAGTTATCTATTCACCCACCCCCATCCTTCCATCCACCTACCCACCCACCATCCATCCATCCATCCATCCATCTAACCATCCACCCACCCATTACCTATTCACCCACCCATCCATCCATCCATCCACCTACCCACCCATATGTTTATCCATCAATCCATCCATCCATCATCCATCCATCCATCCATCCATCCATCCATCCACCCACCCCCATCCCCCATCCATCCACCCACTCACCCACCTACTCACCCACCCACTCACTTACCTACCCACCCACCCATCCATCCATCCACCCACCCACCCGTCCGTCTGTCCACCCGTCCATCCATTCATCCATCCATCCATTCATTCACCCACTCATGCACCCATTCACGCACCCATTCATCCTTCCACCTGTTGACACTGCCCTGCATTGGTTGTGTTCATTCAGTTTAGCTTGCTTACTTTTGTTATTGCCTCCCTGAGGGTCATGACTAAGAATAGACCCACCAGGTCTCCCTGTGTGATGTGTAATGATCACGTGACTAGGGAAATGGAATCTTGACCTGATCCTACACCAGCCAGCACCAGTGATTTGGGTAGTGATGACCTCATGTCATCTGTAAAGGCCTATAGGCTGTGGAGCCTCACACATCCCTCATCCCCTCTCTATTTGCCTTAATGTTTAAGGCTTTTACGTTATTTTTATCACTTAAAAAAAATACTCTATATACAACCTAATTTCTACAGCTGATTCTCTCTGAAATCAGAAAGTAATCCATTCTTGTTGTAATGTAAATCCCTCTATGAAGGTCAGACCATCTTTTTGAGAGGTATTTCTCCTTTTTCCATTTTTGCTGTTGATCAGTGGATCTTATCATTAGAATCATCATAACAACTAGATACAATTGCATTGTCATTGTGCAAAAACTTTGCAAGTTAGTTTTCTAAATGGCAACAAAAGCACTTAATTGTGAAAAACAAACAAAACATAAAACACATCAGCAGTGATTTATTATACTCATTTAGAATGTTCCCAAAATGATCTACATACACATCTCTATATCCTCATCACAGCACTGATTAGATATGTTCAAAAAAAAGAGTTTTAAGTTTAAAGTTTGTTTTGGTGCACATTTTATCATTATTTTTCACTAAATTACATATTTTGAGTACATGCAACAGCTTTTTATTTGCACAAAAAGAAAAGAAAAAACCACTTTAATCAACCCATGAGAAAATCCCTAAGCAAAGTTGCTGCAAGAAAATTAAAAGAGCGTCTTGACAACTGGCTTAGAGGTCCTGTCTTAGTGGTCCCCACTGTGCATGACAAACTTGTATCACAATGTCCAAGGCTGAAAATTGTTGCTGAGGAAAAAACATGTGGTGCAAACTGAACTAGTTAATGCTAAACCCCCCCCCCCCCCCCCCCCCTTTCAACATTTTTGTGGTTAAGGCAACATGGCCAGAAATAAACAGAGTTGGCAGTTCAGGATTAGTTTTTTCTTTTTTTGACTCTCATGCGTAGCAAAAGTGAGTCTATGTACTCACCCGTTTCGTCCGTCCGGGCGTCCGGGCGTCCGTTTAAAACTTTAACGTTGGATTTTTCTCTGAGACTATTAAGTCTATCAACACCCAATTTGGCATGATGGTGTATGATGATAAGGCCTCAAAAAACATACATAGTGACTTGACCTTGCTTCAAGGTCAAGGTCGCAGGGGCCATAAATGTTGTCTAAAAAACAGCCATTTTTCACATTTTCTCAATTTTCTCTGAAGTTTTTGAGATTGGATACCTCACCTATACATGGTATATAGGGCAAAGTAAGCCCTATTTGTTGATACCAGTTTGGTTGACCTTGCTTCAAGTTCAAGGTCACAGGAGCTCTTTAAAGTTGAATTGTATACATATTTTGAAATGACCTTGACCCTGAACTATGGAAGATAACTGTTTCAAACTTAATAATTATGTGGGGCACATGTTATACTTTCATCATGAGACACATTTGGTCACATATCATCAAGGTCAAGGTCACTTTGACCCTTATGAAATGTGACCAAAATGGGGTAGTGAACCACTAAAAGTGACCATATCTCATGGTAGAAAGTGCCAATAAGCACCATTGTGCTTCCTATGTCTTGAATTAACAGCTTTGTGTTGCATGACCTTGGATGACCTTGACCTTGGGTCAAGGCCACATGTATTTTAGTAGGAAAAATTTGTAAAGCATTTCTTAGTTTAGTGTATGATGTCATTGCTAGGTGTAGTTGATTGGCCTTGACCTTGAAGGTCACCTGAAGGTCAAGGTCATGTAAAGGTCAAGGTCAAGCATGTGAGTCGTATGGGCTTTGCCCTTCTTGTTTTCATTTTAGAAGAGGCCAGACTGAGCATAAGCTAAACTTTCTTTCACTGAAAAGACTTTAAAAAAACCTTAAATATTGGATTCCTTGAGTGCTCATAGGGCAGGGAAGATGGGGCAGCACAGAGTTCATTGTTTACCCTCAGATTATTTTTACATGACTGAACAAAAAGATTAGAGTCAACATAAAAAACAGGGTTGATGGGGTTACTGTAAGCACACATTTTTTGAGAGGCCTAAAGGGGGCCTTTATTTTACAATCACCCCCCACCCCCCCCCACCCCCCACCCCGCCAGCAACAACATGAAAGACCAAAGAAATTAGCAAAAATGATCAAATAATGTAGTTAACGTTTTCTAGTCAAAAAGTACTTTTTGAAAGGACCTTCTACCTTAATCAAGATGTTTTCTTGTACTTGCAGCAACATGGATGGAGTTTGGAGAATTTTTCCTTTTCCACTACACTTTCATCCAAGTGTCCATGGACGTGGAAAACTACCTGCACACTTAGATTCCTCCAAATGAGAGGAATGACTTGTAGAATGCAGGAGCCTCCATCAGTATTTTTTTATATGGGCTTTTGATTTTAGTCTTTAACTGCAGAACAGTTTACCTGCAGCTTTAGGAATATTGAATGCTGTGCATAATGAACTAATTTATGCAGATATTTAGAGTCCTATTTAGAGGTAACATTTAAATGTCATTACTATTATTAATGATGAAAAACTCTTGAGTTTTTACTTTGTGATATTGTGCTTTGATATCATGCTGAAACTGTATTCTCAAAGTTGAAATATTTAGCAAAGTGCATGTGAATGATCAAAAGTAATTTAGAGTTGAGGCTTCCATGTTAGCTTGTGGATGCAATGTGATTAAACTCAGTGTTCATGATTTTACATGAAGGTCAATAAACATGTTTATTGTACTTTTTTGTTTTGAAACTGCTCATTTTATTTAAATATATACGTGGTTCATATCTGGCCACCTTATTCCCTGCAGTTTTTGTGTCCATATGTGACCAACAGGTATGCATCCGTCAACCTCAAGAGACCGTAGTTCTGCCCAGGTGAGTCATTCTGTCCTTCAGCAACATGTGGAGTGACTGACCATTCCAATCCTGGACCAGTAGTCTCTCCCACATCACCTGCAGAAAAAATCAGGAGGGGAAGAGGAGGTCTGCCTGTCCTGTTCTCCGCTTGCAGGTTCTCCTCAACTTGCTTCACCTGATGCCCTCTCCATTAGCAGTCCTCCACCAAGCATAGTTGTTTGCGAAGTGTTCCCAGCTGTCTACCTTGATTCCTATGAGGATAAAGTCTCTCATGTCTGTCTGCCTGCCTGCCTGCCTGCCTGCCTGTCTGTCTGTCTGTCTCTTTGTCTGTCTCTTTGTCTCTCCCCCCCCCCCCCCCCCCCCCCTCCCTCTCTCTCCCCACCCCCACCCTGGCCTTTCGTACCCCTTGTGTCTGTATCAATCGCTACACGATTTGTAGTGTTGATACAAGTATGATTCATAATACTTGTTGATATACTATTACTAGTCAGTGGGCAGTCGGCCTGTAAATAAAGTTCAGTTTAGTTCAAATCAGTTCAGTTTGTATTGGTTCGGTTCAGTTCAATGCAGTTCATGTCTCTCTCCCGGACCACTCGGTCACAAGTCAGGACAACACCTTCAGGGCCCAGTTACAGCGGAATAAGGCCACAGTGTTTCAAAGTAGGAATATGACACATCGTACGACCCTCAAAGTTCAGGTTGGAGAGGGAGAAAAAATTTGCGGGCCTCCCTTTAGGCTACAAACCCGTAGGGGGAGAATTTCTCTCTCCAAAACTTTGTCTGTCTCTCCTTCATCTTAACAGCCATTTCCTTGACCATTCCCCTTGAGGCATGTACGTTGTCAGAGAAGTGGAAAGACATCGTAGTGTTTGCACATTTCTTTCTGGCATGGCGTGACGTCAACTTCCACACACGTCTGCCACAGACATGACTGAGGAGCCAGTGCCGTGTCGGTTGTTAATCTCTCCAACCATCCCTCTGTCAATGTAACCATGGTGCCGTGTCGGTCGTTATTCTCTCCAACCATCCCTCTGTCAATGCAACCATGGTACCATGCCGGTCCGTGTTCACTACAACCATCCCTCTCTCAGTGGAGCCGCGGAGACTGGTATCGGCCTACACACAAGTGAAAAAGAACTGGCACCACACAGCAGAGAGTATCTCTGACTTGGAACCCACGTGTAGCACTACGTACCGCGCCGTAGTAGCAACCTGGGAGAGAATATAATCAGCAGGCAAACAAGCATGGCTCTAGCAGGGAGTCAAGGAGTGTGAAAAATCCTACACACAATGAAACAGTGAGGACGACAAGACAGTCAGATGTGCATTCACCGCATGTTCAGTCATGTGACCAGTGGGTGCACGTACGGGGCATTCAGGTATAAGGGGCGTAACGTCCAGGATCCGTCTTTGTAGGTGACTAGTCAGCATGATTTCCCGATCCGGGGCTGGAGAAAACGCTCGACTGAGAGGACAAAGCTGTCTGTATGTAGCCTAGCACGGGCTATCATTGTTTACAAAGGATGAAGCGGTCCGCATCTGACGATCTATCGGCCAGTTAATGTTGCTCTCTTTCAGTACTAAACTGAACACTCAAAAAACATTTGTCAGATGTTGGAGCTTACGCCGAACTCCTACACTCCTAGAGCCTTCTTCGCATTTCAAACGTATTGCATACGTTTAGCCGTATGTACACGTTATCGACCACTCGTAATGGGAGAATGGAGTAGGGCCT
>JAWQFJ010029596.1:0-15220 GCA_034096865.1 Theodoxus fluviatilis | reverse complement strand
TGAGCTCCTGGTTGGAGTCGTCGTGCCTGGCGGGACTGGCTGCTGCAGCAGGTCTGTGGCCAGCGGCTGCGGGTAGTGGCTCCAAGTGGTGGCTGTGGCGCAGACGGCGGCGGCTGTGGCTGCTGAGAGCGGCTGCGAGAGCTGTGGCTGGGAAGAAAGTTGTTTGGCTGGCAAGCTTTCGGAGTAACACTCCTTCATCTGGCCATAGTGAGGAGAGACTGGCGGGTGTTTTTTTTAAATAACAGGTAGGCGATGATGAAGTTCACTTCTCAACATTTTATCAGGCAAAATGCATGGTGGGCACGTGCGAGGTCATTTGTAGTGTGCCATGAACCCCAGGTCGAGGTTGAGCCCTGTGTGATGAGTGTTCAGCTTCCTCACGAGTTTCTGCTCAGCCACGCGACGTTGTTGGGTGTCATGCAAGCTGCTTTGCAGCACGCCCAAGAGCATGCCTGATGTAGAGTGTTCGGGCAGATTCAAATGTTCAGCTACAGGTAGAGGTGATTGATTTCCGATTGTGGCCCGGTGCCCGTTCATGCGTTGGCATAGTGGCTGCCAGGTCTCACCTATATACCACGCATTCAGGCATCCCCTGCGGCATTTGATCAGATATACCACGTCATTTGAGCTGCATGTGTAGTTGACCCTGACCTGGTGTACGGTCACATTTCTAGTGATCGTGGTTTCTGGGCAGATAATGGCACAGGGGGCGCACCGTCGTCTGTTTCATAGTTCCATTCTGTCTCCGCCTGCGGGTGCATCGGTGTGTAGCTTACTGTGGACCAGCAGTCTTTTCAGGTAGGGGGGCTGCCTGAAGGTCCAGCACAGGGGGAGTCGGCACTGCCTGGGAGAGGCGCTTGTCTTCGTCCAGTAGATATTGGAGGTCATTCAGTCCATGTCGTAGTTTTTCCGCCCATGGAAAGTAGTTCACTACGAATGGGACTCTGCTGGCTCCAGAATCTCTGTCTTTTCGGACGAGGAGGTCATCGCGTTTCCCGTTGGTGGCTTTTTTGAACTGGGCGCGAACATTTTCGCGTCGGTAGTAGCCTGCAACTAAAGAGCGGGCTTCGAGCGGCCCAGGTGGTGCGTCATGCTCCTTATCAATAACATCTAGGTGACGCTGGGACAATGCTATCATTTAGTATCAACATCACAGCTACTTCACAGAGGCCTGTAGCAGGGAAGTTAGGTGTTGGGATCGGATCGCGAGGGATAATTAGATAAATCAATAAATATTGAGCTAGGTGACCGATTTGTGCGACTGATAGAATTCTTTCTATGGGACAACCGGTGACAGCATATCCAGCACAAAAACAATATTATCAGTTGGACAAACCGGCCACCTCCCTGAAATAATTAGGCGTGTACGAGGTTCTCAGTGTTTACTTGCACTTACTGCTGGTGTATTAAGGTTGCTCCGAACGCTTCAACACGAATAAGACGATGGGGATCTTACCACGGTCAGAGTCACTGCAATACACATTAGACTGTCGGTAGTCATTGCATTTTCCAATACAAAGCCCTCGAACAATCCAGGGACTGCCTGTTCCATTATGCACACGGGTGTCCTGGCAAAAGACGTTGCTGTGGACGAGCACTGCCTGGGCTGATTTTGAGAGGACACTGTGTATACACTCACACCTTCCTGCATTAATGCGAGTTGTAAGCGTAGATGTGATTTTTTTAATGCGTGCTAACTGATATTAGGTTTAAAGCTTGAATTTTCAATGATATTACGCTTACAACTCACTTTTTCGCTTACAACTGTCATGAGGACAGCGCGTGATCACGGGCTGACCTCATGACAAGCTGGCCAATGAGATGCAAGGAACGAAACGGCCATCTCTTTCCGTGGTTTTCATTGGTTCGAACACTGGAGTTGTAAGCGTAATATCATTGAAAATTCAAGCTCTAAACCTAATATCAGCTAGCACGCATTAAAAAAAATCACATCTAAGTAAACCAGCCAGCCTAGTACTGTGAACAGATTTGAAAGCGACAGCAAGAAAACAATTAAAAAACCTCGAACACTCAGGTCTAATCTAAGCGAAAGAACTTGTCCTGTGTACCAACCAAGCCCCTTGGAGCCGACGCGCCGCCAAGCGGCGGCAAGGGAGATAATTTCCAAAAAAGTCGCTCATTGCTTTGTTTACCTTCAAAGCAATACAGCCCTTGACCCTATGAATTAGGTCTGCTTTCGTCCCGACAATGGCTGTTGCATTTCCCGTAGGAACTGCTTCAATTCCTGCACACGCCATCGTTCGAAATTAGCAGTGTCCATTGCCGCCATAGTTACAATAATGCAGTGTACTGACCAAGCAGGCGCGATAACTCTTGCGCTTAGCTTGTCAGGGGAAGCAATAACCCCCGGTGCAGACCCTAATACTGCTGGAATGAACAGTCCATTATCTCTCCCTTGATTGCACACACCAGGGTCTGCTAGAAAGTTAATATGAATAATGCAAGTGTAAGTGGGTGTGTGCATGTGTATGTGTGTGTGTTTGCGAGTATGTGTGTGTGAGCGCGCGCGCAAGCGAGAGTGTGTTTGTGTGCGCTTGGACATGCGCGCGAACTCCAGCGCAGATCAGGTATGCATGTAGGCACGCAGATAGGCAGGGCAGGGTAGGCAGGCACGCATTCGGGGGTGGGGTGTGTGGGGGATATGAGGTATAGAGTGGACTGAAAAGATTATAGCGCAATGATTTTGTGCATACCATTCCTGCCAAGAGGACGCACTCATACATGTAACCATCCTGAGCCCACCGTCACCTACATGATTGAAGGCCAGGGGCTTATCACTTTCATCCACACATCCTCCCGCTATGGCATCTCTTAATCCCTCTCGCATTCTTTCAGTCCCTATAGCCTTGCTCCCAGCTATCGCCACACACACATTCCTCTCGGTTCCCTACTCCCCACCCCCGGTCCAACTCAACCCCTCCTACCCAATGAGGCAGAGGACAACGGAAGAAACAGCTTTTGCACTCACGACCACGATCTAGGTGCTCTAGATCGGGAAAAGTGCTTAAAAAGGGAGACAAGTGCGAAACCACGATGCTGGTGGTAATCACCTTGTTATGCCAGGCGAAGCCGAAGGGACTCTCACTGCCTTGTTTTCGTTTTATCTGGGCCTGACAGTCGAATGACTGGGCTAAAACGGGGATCATGTGTGTGAGTTAGTTCCCTTGTTTGGAGAGATGAGAAAAAAGCAGGACTGTCCGTTACAGCGACATGCCAACACGTGCTTGTAGCGCCTGGAAGTGGACCTGGAGGCCGTGTGACAGGTGGGATACACATGCATGAAGTCAGACAGTTGGTGGCAGTTTAGCAAATTTCCTCTCTGTAGTCTCGGCACAGCCGAAGAGCGGTTCATGTATACATTTTTTTTTGTAGAACGGACTACTACTACCACTGTCACTGTGACGTAGCTATTCAAAGGATACGGGCCAGTGGACCTTCACGAATTATTTCTGGCTGAAGTCTGGAATTAATGCAAGCCTCTAGCGATACACCGCTTTCAGACTACTGCCCCCTCACGTCTGCCTTGTTCCCTGACCAAGTTTCGTTGGGGTCAGTCCCTCAGGCCAATTTTTCGATAGTACGCCAGCTCAAAAGGTCCAGGAAATAACTGCTTGTAAGTGCGGTCCGCTCAACAGATGAAAGCCTCTGAGAATTACATTTTGCATGTTTTGGTGAATATTCATGTTCCTGGCAACACCTTGCTGAATTGTGTACGTGTGTGAGTATTTTCGTGGGACTGGCTATCAAAAACAAAATATCAGTACCAAATATGAACCATAAGAATACTCCTTTATTACCTCGATCAACAACATGCTCACGCTATGATGGGATGTAAATTTGAAATTAAATTTAATCATCCTGCGCTTTATTTTCTAACACATTACCACCTCAATAATCATTTCACATGGAGAGGACATAATAAATGGTTTCTAACAAAACGACCCATCTTTGTTTTCAAGTCACTGAACATGTCTAATCTACATGAAGTAGGTTACACATTTTCAGAAAGATACAGGGAAAATCAGCGGTGACACAGAGTTCTGCTTTACACGCAAATTTGCAAAGCAAATTCATCAAACATTATGCTTTTATCAATTATTCCTATGCATTATTACTTAAATTCATCATGGTGAAACACATGAAGTTTGTTGTAGCAATTGCTAGAAACTCCTCAAACAGCGACGACGCAGTCGCATTCATTCTTTTAGTCAGTCTTGGAGACATGCTCCTGCTTCCATTCTGCAGTCTGGAGCTCTGTCCCCCTTCTACGACGGTGGCATCGTACCAGTAGCATAGCACCGTACCTGTAGCATGACACTGTACCAGTAGCATGACACTGTACCAGTAGCATTGCACTGTACCGGCAGCCTGGCGCTGTATGGGTAGCATGGCACTGTACAGGTAGCATGGCACTGTATCAGTAGCATGGCACTGTACCTGTAGCATGACACTGTACCAGTAGCATGACACTGTACCAGTAGCATTGCACTGTACCGGCAGCCTGGCGCTGTATGGGTAGCATGGCACTGTACAGGTAGCATGGCACTGTACAGGTAGCATGGCACTGTACCAGTAGCATGGCACTCTACCTGTAGCATGGCACTGTACCAGTAGCTTGGCACTGTACTTATAGCATGGCACTGTACCAGTAGCATGGCACTGTACCAGTAGCATGGCACTGTACCAGTAGCATGGCACTGTACCAGTAGCATGGCACTGTACCTGTAGCATGGCACTCTACCTGTAGCATGGCACTGTACTGGTAGCATGGCACTGTACCAGTAGCATGGCACTGTACCTGTAGCATGGCACTGTACCGGTAACAATGCACTGTACCTGTAGCATGGCACTGTACCTGTAGCATGGCACTGTACCAGTAGCATGGCACTGTACCGGTAACAATGCACTGTACCTGTAGCATGGCACTGTACCTGTAGCATGGCACTGTACCTGTAGCATGGCACTGTACTGGTAGCATGGCACTGTACCTGTAGCATGGCACTGTACTGGTAGCATGGCACTGTACCAGTAGCATGGCACTGTACCGGTAACAATGCACTGTACCTGTAGCATGGCACTGTACCTGTAGCATGGCACTGTACCTGTAGCATGGCACTGTACCTGTAGCATGGCACTGTACTGGTAGCATGGCACTGTACCAGTAGCATGGCACTGTACCGGTAGCATGGCACTGTACCTGTAGCATGGCACTGTACCTGTAGCATGGCACTGTACCTGTAGCATGGCACTGTACCAGTAGCATGGCTCTGTACCGGTAGCGTGGCACTGTACCAGTAGCATAGTACTGTGCCGGTAGCATGGTGCTGTGCAGGTAGCATGGCATTGTACCAGTAGCATAGCACCGTACCAGTAGCTTGGCACCGTACCAGTAGCATGGCACCGTACCAGTAGCGTGGCACCGTACCAGTAGCTTGGCACCGTACCAGTAGCTTGGCACCGTATCAGTAGCATGGCACTGTACCGGTAGCATGGCACTGTACCAGTAGCATGGTACTGTGCTGGTAGCATGGCATTGTACCAGTAGCGTGGCACCATACCAGTAGCATGGCACCGTACCAGTAGCATGGCACCGTACCAGTAGCTTGGCACCGTACCAGTAGCATGGCACCGTACCAGTAGCGTGGTGCTGTGCAGGTAGCATGGCATTGTACCAGTAGCATAGCACCGTACCAGTAGCTTGGCACCGTACCAGTAGCATGGCACCGTACCAGTAGCGTGGCACCGTACCAGTAGCATGGTGCTGTGCAGGTAGCATGGCATTGTACCAGTAGCATAGCACCGTACCAGTAGCTTGGCACCGTACCAGTAGCATGGCACCGTACCAGTAGCATGGCACCGTACCAGTAGCATGGCACCGTACCAGTAGCTTGGCACCGTACCAGTAGCATGGCACCGTACCAGTAGCATGGCACCGTACCAGTAGCATGGCACCGTACCAGTAGCTTGGCACCGTACCAGTAGCTTGGCACCGTACCAGTAGCATGGCACCGTACCAGTAGCTTGGCACCGTACCAGTAGCATGGCACCGTACCAGTAGCATGGCACCGTACCAGTAGCTTGGCACCGTACCAGTAGCATGGCACCGTACCAGTAGCATGGCACCGTACCAGTAGCATGGCACCGTACCAGTAGCATGGCACCGTACCAGTAGCGTGGTGCTGTGCAGGTAGCATGGCATTGTACCAGTAGCATAGCACCGTACCAGTAGCTTGGCACCGTACCAGTAGCATGGCACCGTACCAGTAGCGTGGCACCGTACCAGTAGCATGGTGCTGTGCAGGTAGCATGGCATTGTACCAGTAGCATAGCACCGTACCAGTAGCTTGGCACCGTACCAGTAGCATGGCACCGTACCAGTAGCGTGGCACCGTACCAGTAGCATGGTGCTGTGCAGGTAGCATGGCATTGTACCAGTAGCATAGCACCGTACCAGTAGCTTGGCACCGTACCAGTAGCATGGCACCGTACCAGTAGCTTGGCACCGTACCAGTAGCTTGGCACCGTACCAGTAGCATGGCACCGTACCAGTAGCGTGGTGCTGTGCAGGTAGCATGGCATTGTACCAGTAGCATAGCACCGTACCAGTAGCTTGGCACCGTACCAGTAGCTTGGCACTGTACCGGTAGCATGGCACCGTACCAGAGCATGGTGCTGTGCAGGTAGCATGGCATTGTACCAGTAGCATAGCACCGTACCAGTAGCTTGGCACCGTACCAGTAGCATGGCACCGTACCAGTAGCATGGCACCATACCAGTAGCATGGCACCGTACCAGTAGCATGGCACCGTACCAGTAGCATGGCACTGTACCGGTAGCATGGCACTGTACCAGTAGCATGGTACTGTGCTGGTAGCATGGCATTGTACCAGTAGCGTGGCACCATACCAGTAGCATGGCACCGTACCAGTAGCATGGCACTGTACCATTATCATGGCACTCTACCTGTCGCATGGCACTGTGCCAGTAGCATGGTCCTGTACATGTGGCATGGCACTGCACCAGTAACATGACACTGCACCAGTTGCATGGCACTGTGCCGGTACCATGGCACTGTACAAGTTGCATAGCATTCTACCTGTAGCATGGCACTGTGCTTGTAGCATGGCACTGTGCAGTAGCATGGCACTGTACTGATATCATGGCACTGTACCAGTAGCATGGCACTTTACCTGTAGAATGGCACTGTGCCAGTAGCATGGCACTGTACCAGTAGCATGGCACTCTACCTGTAGCATGGCACTGTACCAGTAGCTTGGCACTGTACTTATAGCATGGCACTGTACCAGTAGCATGGCACTGTACCAGTAGCTTGGCACTGTACTTATAGCATGGCACTGTACCAGTAGCATGGCACTGTACCAGTAGCATGGCACTGTACCAGTTGCATGGCACTCTACCTGTAGAATGGCACTGTGCCAGTAGCAGTTCCACATGATTCATGGCCAAGCTGTCATACCTTTATCACATGCTTCCAAGAGTATAAAAGTTTTCCTCCTGTGAAATAAAAGGACAAGGTGTCCACAGTTCATGTGGAAACGGGTAATAGACTGACATGTGGTTCCCCAGTCAAATGTGGTCAACGTTCCTACAGGTAAAAACAGGTGTGGACATGTCAACATTAAAGCACTCTATCATTCATCACTGAAATTTTCAAATGCGTTAAGTAGTCTCCAAGTGAGAGAACTGTCAAAAGAAATCCTCATCACCAGTGCCATCAGCAAATATTGTTCCGCCACTACTACTACCAGCAGCACCTCCACCAGTGGCATCATCACCACCGCCGCCACCAGTATAATCACTTCCAGCACCACCACTTCCACCACCATCACTACAACTGTGTACGAATGATCAAGTTTAAGTGCTGAGAACCAGCAACTCATGACAATTGCTGTTGTAGTGTAGCAGTAAACTTTTCAACCTCATTACATCTTCACCCTTAAACTCTCAGGCAGGCAGTTGTCAGTCTCTCCTGCCCTCCAAGACGCTGCTGTACAGGATGTTCAGGTGGATGTTGTTGGAGGTATCATGTGAACCCGGGCATCAGTGCTGCTGTTGCTGCTGGCACAGACGCTACTGATGCTGCTGCTACTGGATGCTTCTGTTGCTGTTTGTGCTGAAGTTGGTGGGAATGGAGCAGGTGGTGGAGGTATAGATGGCAGCAGCTGTGGCACTAATGGTGGCAGAGGTGGTGGTGGTGGTGGCAGCCATGTCTGCTTGAAATTTGTGCACAATTTTCCGAACATGCACAAGCGCCTGGCTGTTGGGCTTGTTGCTCCGGCAATCTTCAACGCTGTAGGGTGGGGAGATCCACACTTCGTCCAGGGCCACGATGTTTTGCCCCTCCCACCTTGTATTTTCGATGGTTCTCATGATGCGGCAGAAGAGCCTCTGGCCCTCACTGGACACATTGATGCCAATCTGGGCCACCTTCCTACGAGCTTCCTCAAGATTTTTACGAAGCCTATCCCTATTCTTTTTTTCATCTGTTCTAGGGAGGGGTGCAAGGTGTCGTGGGTCATTATGTCTGATGACCGCGACAATCTCCACATAGTCCATGTTGATGAGGGTGAAGTCATAGATGTGACGGGTTCCTGGCAAAAAGTCTCTCTTCATCACGAGAAGACCCAGGTCCGGATCAAAGGCCACGACCTCTCCTGCTGAGGTTTGACCCTGGATGGTGACCTCCACCTCCGACCCCACTCTGAAGGCACCAGGCATCTTGGGGGACAACCGTAGTAAGTCCTCGTCAACCAGTGGGTAAGACGTCTCTGAAGAAAACAAAGTGCAGTCTGTGAATTCTAACGTGCATGAATCCTTACGTTGCTAGTCATTTATCATTGGCTTTTTAACTGAGTGCCATATAAAAGTGTACCTCAGTAGGTAGGTAGACGACTTTGATTAAAAAAAATAATTTAAAGCTGCATTCCAGAAGTGATTTTTATTTTCCAAAAATATATGTCATATTTCTGGTAATAAACATATAGTTCATTTAATAAGCTTTCTAGTGATATATAGTTTGTATGTGTTATTTCTGCATGTTGTATGCATATTTGGTCATTTGGAACTTGACCTTCAGGCACTAATAGTCTGACACCCGGACGGTTAAACCACTCCAGAGCAGAGCTGGAATGATGATTCCAGACACCAAATAAATAGAGCATAAAATAAGAATTTGGCTATCATATGGAGAGTGATGATAGTAAATAAATGAATGAATGCATACAATAAAAAAATAATAAATAAATGAACAAACAATTGAATAAATGTCTAAATAGAATGAATTAATAAAAAAATGAATGAATGAATGAATGAATGTATGTATAGAATGATAAATTGATAACTAATGAAAGAATGTGCCAGCATTTGGCCACAGCCACTCAATACCCCCCTCATCAGCTGGATACTATGGCTAGTGGACTTTCGGGGGCCTGCTCCAGTAGCTCAGCCAGGGCCTGCCCCTAGCAGCCAGTATGGCCACCAGACCTACAAGGCTCGGATTGTTGGTCATTCCGACCTGTCTCTGGTCTGCCAGATCCATAGGGATGCGGACTCAGCCACCCTCTGAAGCTCCTGTATCAGTCTCCCCATCTCCTGGGACCCAGCGGCTAAACTTCGCAAGAGTCGGGTAACAGACTCCCAGGGAACTGTCAGCTCAGCCAGGAAAATGGACTTTCATTCCACTGACCAGATGCCACGTGCATATCAATTATCATTCAAGTCCATCATAATGTTCCACTCACTTCCATCTCCTGGCCTCAGAGACCTCTTGGACCTCTCTGACCTCTGGTAGTCTATGCCTTTTCTTCCCCTCCCTGAATGCTGAAAGAGGGCATGGACCTGGCTGGCTGTTGTCTGTCTCCTTGCAACACCAGGTCGCCACTTCAGCCAGAACTTGCAGAATCTGGTAGTTGTGCCAACCAAATGCCTGGAGACTTTTTGGGCGGGCTGCCAGAGTCTGTTCAAGGGTGCCACTGCCCCCACAAAGTGCACATGCTGAGGACAATGTCAGATGCTGCCTCCTCAAGTTGACTGGGGTGGGGAGCAAATAGTATGTTGATCCCATGATGAAGTTTATCGTGGTGGGCTCCATGTTCCAGCGGGTGTGCCAGCTGAGGTTCTGCATTACATCCTCCCATGAGGTCCACTTGCCCTGTTGAATGTGTCTCAACCCTTGCAAACATGCGTTGCTCTTCTTCTTGCCAGACCTCCTCCACAACCATAATCTATTGCCTACTATTGGCTAGTTGGTGAACCTCCAGGTGTCCTGGATTTCCAGTCCATGTTCTCCAGCCTGAGAGCAGATTCTGCTTTCTCAACCTCTCTTTTTGCATCCCGTTTCATTTCTGTTATGACATCTGAGGAAGCCTCGTGGATACTTGATAAGGTGAGTCACACAACGTAAGGAATATTCTGACTTTGCAGACCTGAAACTCATTCACCACTGAGGAAAATGGGAGCTCGGCTTTAGCCTTGGTGCTATCTAGTATGAAACTTGTCAGCGTCCTTGGCAACCCCAGCCATTTGCAAGGATACAGGGCAAAATAAAGTGGCATAGCATGGACAGGTGCTAATGGGAAAACCAACAAATACTTCAAATGCCATGCATGTCCTTTAGATTAAAAGATACGCAACTCATCACATAAGAAAAGACATATGTGACCCTCCACCACGGAATGAGTCGCTTTGTCCCCCTGGGCCATTTTCAGTTTTTTACTTTGTCTGAAAGTATTTAAAATGGCAATCACAATGGTGAAAACCGTTTGAAAATCGGACAATTAGTCTCCGAGTTACAGGTATTTAAATATACTTACCCTCGGAAATGTGTTTCTGAGAAAAATTGAAATAAAAGTTTTGAAACTTCAGCACAACAGTTTCCTTCGCAACCATGCATGCATTTCTTTGAAATTTGGCACAGTCATACAACATAACATAAAAAACTAACACACAACTTTTCAGTTTGAAACATACAGTAGTTTATTGTCAACATTGTTTCAGAAAATACACGAAAATGTACGTTCACGGATAAATTGTCACAATTGCTTACTGATCAAAAACCTATTCATAATAATTTTAAATTCAGTGCTAATGTGCACAGGTCCAAGAAACACAAAAATTACACTAAAATGTTTGTGTAGTAAAGTGTGGGGTGGGGGTAGGGGTGGGGGTGGAGGTGCACAGTGATTGTTAAACTATTTATACGCCACAATGGGAACTGATGATGCTATTAGATTCCAATGTATTTTATTCAAAGAAACATACAAAACTATTCACAAGCAATGTTGATGCGGCCTCGACCTAAAAACAATCACATACAATATGTAGTTTCAGAGCCAGTCCAACTATTTGAAGTCATTTCATCATTACTGTTCATTTAATACAAAGATTTCTCAAACAAGCAATGCGAGATGTACAGCAGAGAGCTGAATATTCTCTCAAGTCTGCACATTCAACTTCGGCAAAATTAATGTAAACGAAATTCAACTTGTGGGTTGAGATCGGCTCCGTGGCCGCTGAAAGTGATCTCGATCTGTTGATTTACATCAATCTGACACAAGAAATCAGTAATACACTATAAATTTACAAGTTTACGGGAACATACCTTCATGTATGCTTGTTTTCCGTCGAAAAATCAGCAGTAGTGAGTCGAAATCACGATAGGCACGGAAGCGTGGAGCGTTAAAGGCAGAAGCGCTAACACCTCGAGGCTCACTCTAAGCTGCGCTCCGATTGGTTGGTTTCTTCCCTCTCCCGTATGGTCCATAGTTAAGCGAACCAATCAGATTGAAGGTTTTGAATGCATAGAGTGATGTCAGTTCTTACAAAAAGGATCCAAAAAGCTGCGAAATGGTGAAAAAATTATTGAAATCGGTTGAGTAGTTTTTGAGATACAAGCATTTTAAATTATGAATATTTAATGAAGTATTTATTTTGAAACCCTTCTTGCATAAATTAAGTATTTAAACGCATTTAGAGACAGATTTGGTAAATGAAACTCGCTGACATTGTAGATAAAGGATTACTGAACCAGAAACAACCAAAAACTCAAAATCGACAATCCACACCCCTTGTTCCTATTTCCAGTGCTAGCGCCGAATGGTTCCAGGGACAAAGCGTCTCATTCCGTGGTGGAGGGTCACATATAAATTGCAAAACAAAGACACAAAGCTACAACAGCTACAAAAACAATATGGGTCAGTTCCTGCTGAAACAGTAGTAGCACTAAACATTTGCAAATTGCTCCACTGAACACATTAACGAGAAGGGCAAAGCCCATACGACTCACATGCTTGACCTTGACCTTTACATGACCTTGACCTTTACATGACCTTGACCTGCATGTGACCTTCAAGGTCAAGGTCAAACAACTAAACCTAGCAATGACACAATGCATTAAGAACTGCTTCACACATTTTTCCTACCAAAATACACGTGACCTTGACCCAAGGTCAAGGTCATCCAAGGTCATGCAACACAAAGCTGTTAATTCAAGACATAGGAAGCACAATGGTGCTTATTGGCACTTTCTACCATGAGATATGGTCACTTTAAGTGGTTAACTACCCCATTTTGGTCACATTTCATAAGGGTCAAAGTGACCTTGACCTTGATATGTGACCAAATGCGTCTCATGATGAAAGTATAACATGTGTACCACAATGTTATGAAGTTTGGAAGAGGTATCTTCCATAGTTCAGGGTCAAGGTCACTTCAAAATATGTATATAATCCAACTTTAAAGAGCTCCTGTGACCTTGAACTTGAAGCAAGGTCAATCAAACTGGTATCAAAAGATAGAGATTACTTTGTCCTATATACCATACATAGGTCAGGTATCCAATCTCAAAAACGTCAGAGAAAATTAAGGAAATGTGAAAAATGGCTGTTTTTAGACAACATTTACGACCCCTGCGACCTTGACCTTGAAGCAAGGTCAAGTCACTATGTATGTTTTTGTACGCCTTATCATCCTACACCATCATGCCAAATTGGGGGTTGATGGACTTAATAGTCTCCGAGAAAAATCCAACTTTAAATTGGGAAAATGTGAAAATTGGCTGTTTTTTAGACAACATTTACGGCCCCTGCGACCTTGACCTTGAAGCAAGGTCAAGTCACTATGTATGTTATTGTACGCCTTGTCATCCTACACCATCATGCCAAATTGGGTGTTGATAGACTTAATAGTCTTTGAGAAAAATCCAACGTTAAAGTTTTTTACAGACGCCCGGACGGACGTAAAGGGTGAGTGAGTACATAGACTCACTTTTGCTTCGCATCTGAGTCAAAAGACAAGAAAGGCAAAGTCCATATGGCTCACATGCTTGACCTTGACCTTCATATGACCTTGACCTTCAGGTGATCTTCAAGGTCAAGGTCAAACAACTAAACCTAGCAATGACATCATACACTAAGAACTGCTTTACACATTTTCCCTACCAAAATACATATGACCTGTTCAGGGTCAAGGTCATCCAAGGTCATGCAACACAAAGCTGTTAATTCAAGACATAGGAAGCACAATGGGGCTTATTGGCACTTTCTACCATGAGATATGGTCACTTTTAGTGGTTCACTACCCCATTTTGGTCACATTTCATAAGGGTCAAAGTGACCTTGACCTTGAGGATATGTGACCAAATGTGTCTCATGATGAAAGTATAACATATACATACTACAATGTTATGAAGTTTGGAAGAGTTATCTTCCATAGTTCAGGGTCAAGGTCACTTCAAAATATGTAAACAATCCAACTTTAAAGAGCTTCTGTGACCTTGACCTTGAAGCAAGGTTAAGTCACTATGTATGTTTTTGACGCCTTGTCATCCTACACCATCATGCCAAATTGGGTGTTGATAGACTTAATAGTCTCTGAAAAAAATCCAACAATTTTTATTAAAAAAACGGATTACAGGATGCCCGGACCGACGGACCGGACAGACAACACGGGTTACCTAGTATGAAAGTATAACATGTGTACTACAATGTTATGAAGTTTGGAAGAGTTATCTTCCATAGTTCAGGGTCAAGGTCACTTCAAAATATGTATACAATCCAACTTTAAAGAGCTCCTGTGACTTTGACCTTGAAGCAAGGTCAATCAAACTGGTATCAAAAGATAGGGATTACTTTGCCCTATACACCATATAAAGGTCAGGTATCCAATCTCAAAAACGTCAGAGACAATTGGGAAAATGTGAAAAATGGCTGGTTTTTAGACAACATTTACGTCCCCTGCGACCTTGACCTTGAAGCAAGGTCAAGTCACTATGTATGTTTTTTGACGCCTTGTCATCATACACCATCATGTCAAATTGGGTGTTGATAGACTTAATAGTCTCGGAAAAAAATCCAACATTAAAGTTTTTTTAACAGATGACAGGACGCCCGGACGTCTAAAAGGTAAAGGTGACCTTGACCTTAATGATATGTGACCAAATGTGCCTCATGATAAAAGTATAAAATGTGCTCCACATAATTATTAAGTTTGAAACAGTTATCTTTCATAGTTCAGGGTCAAGGTCACTTCAAAATATGTATACAATCCAACTTTGAAGAGCTCCTGTGACCTTGACCTTGAAGCAAGGTCAAGTCACTGTGTATGTTTTTGTACGCCTTGTCGTCCTACACCATCAAGCCAAATTGGGTGTTGATAGACTTAATAGACTCTGAGAAAAATTCAACGTTAAAGTTTTTTACGGATGACAGGACACCTGGACGGACGCCTGGATGCCCGGACGGACAACACGGGTGACTTAGTATGAAAGTATAACATGTGTACTACAATGTTATGAAGTTTGGAAGAGTTATCTTCCGTAGTTCAGGTTCAAGGTCACTTCAAAGTATGTACACAATCCAACTTTAAAGAGCTCCTGTGACCTTGACCTTGCTTCAAGGCCAATCAAACTGGTATCATTATCAAAAGATAGGTATTACTTTGCCCTATACACCATATATAGGTCAGATATCCAATCTCAAAAACTTCAGAGAAAATTGGGGAAATGTGAAAAATGGCTTTTTAAAGAACATTTAGTGCCCCTGCGACCTTGATCTTGAAGCAAGGTCAAGTCACTGTGTATGTTTTTTGACGCCTTGTCATCATACACCATCATGCCAAATTGGGTGTTGATAGACTTAATAGTCTCCGAGAAAAATCCAACGTTAAAGTTTTTCACGGACGC